>JAANDH010001109.1:0-59948 GCA_011799765.1 Nymphaea thermarum
ATCTCACTCGTATTGATAGGAACTTGTGATTTCAATCCCTTAAATCATTCACTATAGATGTAACAAGAAGTTAAACTCATTGGATTAGATACAAGGGATCAAACAAATGCATTGGTCTTTTTTGTATCCATATAAACTAGCGATTTTAATCATTTAAATCATTCATTAAAGATATAATAACAAGTGAATATTAGATTAACCATAGGGGATTATATGATCTCATTCATTTTCATACAAACTTGTGATTTCAATCCACTAAATCATACATTCACATTCATTTTCATAGATGTAATAACAACTGAGACACATTAGATTAAATATATCACTTGAATCTCATTCATTTTCCTTTAAAGTTTTGATTTCAATCCACTAAATCATTCAATATAGATGTAACAAGAAGTAAAGAACATTCAATTAGATATGTGTGATCAAGAGAATCACTTAAATCTCACTCGTATTGATAGGAACTTGTGATTTCAATCCCTTAAATCATTCACTATAGATGTAATAAGAAGTTAAACTCATTGGATTAGATACAAGGTATCAAACAAATCCATTGGTCTCATTTGTATCCATACAAACTAGAGATTTTGATCATTTAAATAATTTGTTAAGGACATTATAACAAGTGAAACATATTGGATTAACTAAAAGGGATCATATGAATGAGTTGAATCTCATTCATTTTCATACAAACTTGTGATTTAAATTCACAAAATCATTCAATGTAAATGTAATAACAAGTTAAACACATTCAACAAAATATGTGTGATCAAATGAATCAATTAAATCTCTCTCATTTTGATACGAACTTGGGATTTCAATCTCTTAGATCGTTCGAAAGAGATGTAACTACAAGTTGAAGTGATTGGATTAGTTTCAAGGGATATAGTTAACTTGTTGTTATATTCACATTCAATGATTTAGTGGATTGAAATCACAAGTCTCTATGAAAATGAATGAGATTCAACTTATTCATACGATCTCTTATTGTTAATCTAATATGCTTAACTTGTTATAATGTCTACAACAAATGGTTTAAAGGATTAAAATCACTAGTTTATGTAGATACAAATGAGACCAATGCATTCGTTTGATCCCTTGTAACTAATCCAATGAGTTGAACTTGTAGTTACATCTCTAACGAAAGATCTAAGAGATTGAAATAACAAGTTCGTATCAATAAGAGAGATATTTAATTGAATCATTTGATCACACATACTTTATTGAATGTGGTTAACTTGTTGTCATATTTACATTGAATGATTTAGTGGATTGAAATCACAAGTTTGTATGATAATCAATGAGATTCAACTCATTCATATAATCCCCTATAGTTAATCTAATGTTTACTTGTTATAATGAATGATTTAAATGATTAAAATCACTAGTTTATATTGATACAAATAGGACCAATGCATTTGCTTGATCCCTTGTCTCTAATTCAATGAGTTTATCTTCTTGTAACATCTATAGTGAACGATTTAAGGGATTGAAATCACAAGTTCTTACCAATAGGAGTGGAATTTAAGTGATTCTCTTAATCACACATATCTAATTGAATGTGCTTAACTTGTTGTTACATCCATATTGAATGATTTGGGGGACTGAAATCACAAGTTTAAAAGAAAATGAATGAGATTCAAGTGGCTCGTTGCTCACTTATATTTAATCTTTTGTAACTCACTTGTTATTACAACTATAATGAATGATTTAAATGATTGAAATCACAAGTTTATATGAAAATGAATGTGATTCATCTCATTCATATGATCCCTTTTAGTTAATCTAATATGTTTCAATTATTGTAATGTCCAAAACGAATGATTTAAATGATCAAAAACTCTAGCTTATACGGGAAGAAATGAGACCAACACATCTGTTTGATCCCTTATATCAAATCTAATGAGGTGAACTTGTAGTTACATCTCTAACGAATGATCTAAGAGATTGAAATCACAAGTTTGTATCAATACGAGAGGGATTTAATTGAGTCATTTGAACACACATATTTTATTGATTGTGGTTAACTTGTTGTAACATTCACATTGAATAATTTTGTGGATTTGAATCACAAGTTTGTATGAAAATGAATGAGATTCAACTCATTCATATGATCCCTTTTAGTCAACCCAATATGTTTCACTTCTTATAATGTCCATAACAAATGATTTAAATGATCAAAATCTCTACTTTATATGGATACAAATGAGACCAATGCATTTGTTTGATCCCTTGTATCTAATCCAATGAGTTTAACTTCTTATTAGATCTATTGTGAATGATTCAAAGGATTCAAATCACAAGTGTCTATCAATTCGGGTGGGATTTAAGTGATTCTCTTGATCACGCATATCTAATTGAATGTTCTTAACTTGTTGTTACATCGATCATATGAATAAGTTGAATCTCATTTATTTTCATACAAACATGTGATTTATATCCACAAAATAATTCAATGTGAATGTAACAACAAGTTAACCACATTCAATAAAATATGTGTGATCAAATGAACCAATAAATCTCTCTCGTATTGATATGAACTTGGTATTTCAATCTCTTAGATCGTTCATTAGAGATGTAACTATATGTTCAACTCATTGGATTAGTTTCAAGGGATCAAACGAATGCGTTAGTCTCATTTGCATCTACATAAATTGGTGATTTTAATCGATTTTGTGTGATCAAATGAATCAATTAAATCCCTCTCGTATTGATACGAACTTGTAATTTCAATCTCTTAGATCATTTGTTAGGGAAGTAGCTTTAAGTTCAACTCATTGCATTAGATATAAGGGATCAAATAAATGCGTTGGTCCCATTTCTACCCATATAAACGACAGATTTTGATCTACACCGGCGGTGGAGGTGTAGGCCGAAGAGGATGTTCTTGCCACTTATAGTCAATGTTTTATTTATAAGCAACAAAAATAAAAAGGCAACTTGGAAAAACGAGCTGTCCAAGGCCAGATAGGGGTATTTAATGTGGGGGCGGGCAATAAATAAGGGGGGCAAGCGCATTTAATGTGGGGGCGGGCAAGAGGGTCTATAATGAATGATTTAAATGATTGAAATCACAAATTTGAATGGAAAAGAATGTGATTCATCTCATTCATATGATCCCTTTTAGTTAATCTAATATGTTTCACTTGTTATAATGTCCATAACGAATGATTTGAATTATCAAAATCTCTAGCTTACATGGGTAGAAATGGGACCAACGCATTTGTTTGATCCCTTACATCTAATCCAATGAGTTGAACTTGTAGTCACATCCCTAACGAATGACCTAAGAGATTGAAATTACATGCTCGTATCAATACAAGAGGGATTTAATTGATTCATTTGATCACACATAACTAATTGAACGTGGTTAACTTGTTGTTACATTTACATTCAATGATTTAGTGGATTTAAATAACAAGTTTCAATGAAAATGAATGAGATTCAACTTATTCATATGATCCCTTATCGTTAAATATAATATGTCTAACTAGTTATAATGTCGATAATGAATGATTTAAACGATTAAAATCACTAGTTTATGTAGATGCAAATGAGACCAATGCATTCGTTTGATCCCATGAAACTAATCCAATGAGTTGAACTTGTAGTTACATCTCTAACGAATGATCCAAGAGATTGAAATCCCAAGTTTGTATCAATACGAGAGAGATTTAATTGATTCATTTGATCACACATATTTTATTGAATGTGGTTAACTTGTTGTTACATTCACATTGAATGATTTTGTCGATTTAAATCACAAGTTTGTATGAAAAAGAGTGACATTCAACTCATTCATATGATACCTTTTAGTTATTCTAATATGTTTCACTTGTTATAATGTTCATAACGAATGATTTAAATGATCAAAATCTCTAGTTTATATGGATACAAATGAGACCAATGCATTTGTTTGATCCCTTGTATCTAGTCCAATGAGTTTAACTTCTTATTACATCTATAGTGAATGATTTAAGGGATTGAAATCACAAGTTCCTATCAATACGAGTGGGATTTAGGTGATTCTCTTGATCCTTTATATCTAATTGAACGTTCTTAACTTCTTGTTACATAAATATTGAATGATTTAGTGAAATGAAATCATAACTTTAAATGAAATTGAATGAGATTCAAGTGATTCATTGCTCACTTATATTTAATCTAACGTGTCTCACTTGTTGTTACATTTATAATAAATGATTTAAATGATTGAAATCACAAGTTTGTATGAAAATGAATGTGATTCATCTCATTCATATGATCCCATTTAGTTAATCTAATATGTTTGACTTGTTAAAATGTCCACAACAAATGATTTGAATGATCAAAATCTCTAGTTCATATGGGTAGAAATGGGACCAATGCATTAGTTTGATCCTTTATATCTAATCCAATGAGTTGAACTTGTAGTTACATCCCTAACGAATGATCTAAGAGATTAAAATTACAAGTTCGTATCAATACGGGAGGGATTGAATTGATTCATTTGATCACACATAATTAATTGAACGTGGTTAGCTTGTTGTTACATTCACATTGAATGATTTGGTGGATTGAAATAACAAGTTTGTATGAAAATGAATGAGATTCAACTAATTCATATGATCCCTTATTGTTAATCTAATATGTTTAACTTGTTTTAATGTCTATAATGAATGATTTAAACAATTAAAATCACTAGTTTATGTACATGCAAATGAGACCAATGCATTCGTTTGATCCCTTGAAACTAATCCAATGAGTTCAACTTGTCGTTACATCTTTAACGAACGATCTAAGAGATTGAAATCCCAAGTTTGTATCAAAACGAGAGAGATTTAATTGATTCATTTGATCACACATATTTTGTAGAATCTGTTTAACTTGTTGTTACATTCACATTGAATGATTTTGTAGATATAAATCACAAGTTTGTATGAAAATGAATGAGATTCAACACATTCATATGATCCCTTTTAGTTAATCTAATATGTTTCACTTGTTATAATGTCCATAACGAATGATTTAAATGATCAAAATCTCTTGTTTACGTGGATATAAATGAGACTAATGCATTTGTTTGATCCCTTGTATCTAATCCAATGAGTTTAACTTCTTATTACATCTATAGTGAATGATTTAAGGGATTGAAATCACAAGTTCCTGTCAATACGAGTGGGATTTAAGTGATTCTCTTGATCACACATATATAATTGAATGTTCTTAACTTCTTGTTACATCTATATTGAATGATTTAGTGGATTGAAATCACAACTTCAAAAGAAAATGAATGAGATTCAAGTGATTCATTGTTCCCTAGAAACTAATCCAATGAGTTGAACTTGTACTTACATCTCTAATGAACGACCTAAGAGATTGAAATACCATGTTCGTATCAATACGAGGGATATTTAAATGATTCATTTGATTACACATATTTTACTGAATGTGGTTAACTTTTTGTTACATTCACATTGAATGATTTTATGGATTTAAATCACAAGTTTGTATGAAAATGAAGGAGATTCTACTCATTCATTGCTCAATTATATTTAATCTAATGTGTCTCATTTGTTGTTGCATCTATAATGAATGATTTAAATGATTGAAATCACAAGTTTGTATGGAAATGAATGTGATTCATCTCATTCATATGATCCCATTTAGTTAATCTAATATGTTTGACTTGTTAAAATGTCCACAACAAATGATTTGAATGATCAAAATCTCTAGTTCATATGGGTAGAAATGGGACCAATGCATTAGTTTGATCCTTTATATCTAATCCAATGAGTTGAACTTGTAGTTACATCCCTAACAAATGATCTAAGAGATTGAAATTACAAGTTCATTTCAATACGAGAGGGATTTAATTGATTCATTTGATCACACATAATTAATTGAACGGGGTTAACTTGTTGTTACATTCACATTCAATGATTTGGTGGATTGAAATCACAAGTTTGTATTATAATGAATGAGATTCAACTTATTCATATGATCCCTTATTGTTAATCTAATATGTTTAACTTTTTATAAGGTCTATAATGAATGATTTAATCTTTTAAAATCACTAGTATATGTAGATACAAATGAGACCCATGCATTCTTTTGAACCCTTGAAACTAATCAAATGAGTTCAACTTGTAGTTACATCCCTAACGAAGGATCTAAGAGATTGAAATCCCAAGTTTGTATCAAAACGAGAGAGATTTAATTGATTCATTTGATCACACATATTTTGTTGAAAGTGTTTAAATTGTTGTTACATTCACATTGAATGATTTTGTAGATTTAAATCACAAGTTTGTATGAAAATGAAAGAGATTCAACTCATTCATATGATCCCTTTTAGTTAATCCAATATGTTTCACTTGTTATAATGTCCATAACAAATGATTTAAATGATCAAAATCTCTAGTTTATATGGATACAAATGAGACCAATGCATTTGCTTGATCCCTTGTATCTAATCTAATGAGTTTAACTTCTTATTACATCTATAGTGAATGATTTAAGGGTATGAAATCACAAGTTTTTATCAATTCGAGTGGGATTTAAGTGATTCTCTTGATCACACATATCTAATTGAAAGTTCTAAAACTGTTGTTACATCTATATTGAATGATTTAGTGGATTGAAATCACAACTTTAAAAGAAAATGATTGAGATTCAAGTGATTCATTGCTCGCTTATATTTAATCTAATGTGTCTCACTTGTTATTACATCTATAATGAATGATTTAAATGATTGAAATCACAAGTTTGTATGGAAATGAATGTGATTCATCTCATTCATATGATATCTTTTAGTTTATCTAATATGTTTCACTTGTTATAAAGTCTATAACGAATGATTTAAATGATCAAAATCTTTAGCTTACATGGGTAGAAACGGGACAAACGCTTTTGTTTGATCCCTTTTATCTAATCCAATGAGTTGAACTTGTAGTTGCATCCCTAAGGAATGATCTAAGAGATTGAAATTACAAGTTCGTATCAATACGAGAGTGATTCAATTGATTCATTTGATCACACATAATTAATTGAACGTGGTTAACTTGTTGTTACATTCACATTGAATGATTTAGTGGATTGAAATCACAAGTTTGTATGAAAATGAATGAGATTCAACCTATTCATATGATCCCTTATTGTTAATCTAATATTTTTAACTTGTTATAATGTCTATAATTAATGATTTAATCGATTAAAATCACTAGTTTATGTATATACAAATGAGACCAATGCATTCGTTTGATCCCTTGAAACTAATCCAATGAGTTCAACTTGTAGTTACATCTCTAGCGAACGATCTAAGAGATTGAAATCCCAAGTTCGTATCAAAACGAGAGTGATTTAATTGATTCATTTGATCACACATATTTTGTTGAATGTGTTTAACTTGTTGTTACATTCACATTGAATGATTTTGTGGATTTAAATCACAAGTTTGTATAAAAATGAATGAGATTCAACTCATACATACAATCCCTTTTAGTTAATTCAATATGTTTCACTTGTTATAATGTCCATAACAAATGATTTAAATGATCAAAATCTCTAGTTTATATGGATACAAATGAGACCAATGCATTTGTTTGATCCCTTGTACCTAAGCCAATGAGTTTAACTTCTTATTACATCTATAGCGAATGATTTAAGGGATTGAAATCCCAAGTTGCCATCAATACGAGTGGGATTTAAGTGATTCTCTTGATCACACATATCTAATTGAATTTTCTTAACTTGTTGTTACATCTATATTGAATGATTTAGTGGATTGAAATCAAAACTTTAAAAGAAAATGAATGAGATTCAAGTGATTCATTGCTCACTTATATTTAATCTAATGTGTCTCACTTGTTATTACATCTATAATGAACGATTTAAATGATTGAAATCACAAGTTTGTATGAAAATGAATGTGATTCATCTCATTTATATGATCCCTTTTCGGATTTGTTATTGAATTTGATTTGGATAAAAATCCAATCTAGTGACACCAGTTCCAAGATTGGATGTCTGAAGAGCTTTTTTGCTACTTATAAACTGGATATCTGAAACCCACATTTTGTGAAATCTATTGTTGGTTTACACTTTACACACAAGATCTCCAAAGTATGGATTTCAGATACACTTCAGATCTTAGGTCCAAGGCTATGTATCAAACATGCCCTTTATTTATGGCCATTTTATAGTTTTTTTTTTATAATGTTTACTTAAGGGAAAGCATCTTTGGCGTAAAACCTCTAACGCTATACCTTTATGTGTTTTAAAAGTTATAGCAAACTGCATGAGCCAACGTTGAGAATTTCTAATAGGAGAAAGTGAATCAGACATTTTGTAAGATGGATGAATGAAATCGATGTCTTGAAAATATCAAGAAAGAGGAAAGCCTCAGAGTTATAACTAACAGGCCCCCATAATTTTTTTTTTAATTACCATTTTAATGATAGATGATTTATTCGGAGCTACTTGTTTAATATGTTTACTTAATTTTTAGATTACCATGATACAATCACATGTTCGAGTTCTTTTGTTCAAATTTAACTGCACAACTATGATCTTTACGTGCAAAAATTACAAGACAAGATCATGTCATATCCAACTCAAACCATATAGTTATAATAGAGGTTGGTCATGCACTAGAGGAAGTCAATATTTAATGAGTCGTATCACATAATTGGCGTGTAAGTATTAAGGGATAGATTTTGTAATTCCCTTAGTTCAAACAATATCGAATATTTTTTTATCATTCTAAATTTTCTTAATAAAAATAGGAGGGAGCCCGGGCAAATGAATATGGGACGATAAAGTGAACCAGTCAGCTAACAAGGACAACATTCACATTCTTATCATCCTCTTCATGCACCTTCTTCCTCCTTCTGGTGAAAATTAGGATTTTGCTTGATTGATTAAGAAGAAGCCAGTACATATGGAGGTGCATTGACCCCTCCCTTCTCCCATTGAATTTGGATATATATATATATATCTATGTGTATGTGTGTGTGACATTCATACTACCTGGCTGGCTGGGGGAGGGGGTTGTGGAGCGGTCTGGGTTTTTATTTTTCTTCCTTTGGGGTCTTCCGTTTTGTGCTTTAGCTCATCCTTCGCATTTTCTGTTTTTGGCTTGTGTGGGAAGGGGAGGAGGAGAGAGGGGACGTAGGGATTGGTCGTCTGTAGAGGGTGTCTGAAAGCAGAGAAGGAGGGGAACTCTATTGCTCACCTCACTTCATCGCACCTCCATTTGCATATGCTAGACGCATTTGTAAACAGTCCAGCTTTATGGTGCCTCAATTCTAACAGTGAGGCTCCTCAGTACTAATGGTTTATCCTTACCAACTCCTTATACTGTAAATGTACCCAAATATGGGAAGTGCAAACCATTACAAATGGCATCCAACCACTCAAATTACAATTAAAAAAAAATGAGTTTAATTGAGTCAACTCTGGATCCAGAGAGGCTATGGCCTGCAGCCACCTGTCGGTGAAGGGAGGGGATCACGGGAGTGGATATGGCAGTCTCTCAATCTACTTCTGTCTCTTGGTCTCTCAGTCCTTGTCTCCTCTCTCTCT
The DNA here is from genome assembly GCA_011799765.1 of Nymphaea thermarum. Classification (NCBI taxonomy): domain Eukaryota; kingdom Viridiplantae; phylum Streptophyta; class Magnoliopsida; order Nymphaeales; family Nymphaeaceae; genus Nymphaea; species Nymphaea thermarum. Next base: position 9,568 of record JAANDH010001109.1, read on the forward strand.
CTCTCTCTGGTTAACCGAGGGGATCCAGATCTCCCTATAAATGACGGGGCGGCTGTCATATCTCTCTGGTCAGTCTCTCAATCTTCCCCTCTCTCAGTCTGGTCTCTCAGTCCCCTCCTCATATCTCTGTGGTCAGTCTCTCAATCTTCTCTTCTCTCAGTTTGGTCTCTCGGTCCCCTCCTCATATCTCTGTGGTCAGTCCGCTCCTCATATCTCTGTGGTCAGTCTCTCAATCTTCCCCGCTCTCTCAGTCTGCCCCCCTCCTTCCACCTTCTTCCCCACCTTCTCATATCTCTCTCCTTTTGTTTCGAGAATGAAATCATTCTTCGTTCAACTTGCTGCCATGGCTGTCCAGCTTGTGATTTGTGTTTTTTGTCTTCTTATGCTTATCATTGTTCTGTCATCTCATTTTTATTTCCATCATCATTTCCATCTCCAATTCCACAACCGAATGCTTCCCAAATCCTCATCTCTATTTTCCTTTCCAGCTCCTAACAAGAGCCTTGTTCTTGTCGTTGATATGTAATCTGGTATTCGGCACATCCCCCGCCAGTACGAGTAGCGGCACTATGTTCGACGGTGAAGGGAGGGTTTATAGTAACATGTGAATGTGGCTTACTTCGGGCAGTTTAAGCAGTTGTTGTTTCAACTTTCAACATCAAACCACAAGATGGTTCTCCGTTCACAGTCTTAATGAAGTGTAGGCACCATCCTGGGTGAGGCAGCACTCTTCTCCTTTTTGCTTATCTTTCTTCCTTACGGGAAAGAAAGGTGAACGAAAGAAAACGAAACTGAAAGCGTCGAAGAAGGGAGGTTGTGAGGGTGGATGGAGAACTGTTACTTCATCTAGGTATCTAGAGTCTAGAGATGGGGGCGGGGATGCCAGGCAAAAAGGAGGAGAGGGTATATAGAGATTGCAGAAACCCACAGGGTTTGTTTTTGTAAACAGCAACCTCCTCTTCAGTTAGTTCCCAAAATAGAGACTGATCTCTCTGCTTCCTTTTTCCTTTTCCTTTCGCAGTTGAATTTGCATGTGGGACGACCACCTTGGCCAGTAGTTCTTTAGTCCTTGTGATGATATAGTGGCTTCTAAACTACAACTGCCTATGCTCCTATATGTCGGGTATGATGCGGGAGGTTCTTCACAAGTTTGATGCCAGCAGTGCTTAAGGAGTGTCCAGATATGTTTTTCACTAAAAAATGATTGGAAGTTTTTCGATGGAAGCCGCCATATTTTTTTATGTATGACGTATTGAAATTTAAGTACAACATGTGACCTTTGTGCCTTATGTTAGAGTCTTTGGCAGCTTTCTTGCAATTCTTTGTGGATGTGCTTGGTTCTATTTGGTGTTGTTGATCAATTCTTGTTACCGAGATATATTAGAGTCCATTCAAAAGGCTAAGGAGGTGGTACGACACGAGCTTTTGCAATTCTCTTGACCCTGTATTGCTAGTTCATTTACTGGGTATGACCCAAAATTGAACTAGAACAACTCTTTCAGTCTGGTTTGGATTTAAATGCATTCGGCTAAAAAGATGAAATGGCAACTTAGCATTCAATGAAACAATTAAAGGCATTGTTTCCTAACATGATATTATACGCAATAAGAAACTATTTATAGTTCACAAGTTTAAGATCACCAATTTTTTTATGAAAATGAGATCTGGTTATCAAAGATTAACGAGGCAATACTAGAAAGATAATAATAATAAGATATGTAATTATATGGTTGGGAGCAGCAATTAACGCGATGCTTTAGCATTCACAATATGGCCTGAAAAATGGTGCTTTACCCATACAAAGAAACTATTAGATTAACGCATTTGTTTGATCCCTTGTATCTAATCCAATGAGTTTAACTTCTTATTAATCTATAGTGAATGATTTAAGGGATTGAAATCACAAGTTCCTATCAATACGAGTGGGATTTAAGTGATTGTCTTGATCACACATATCTAATTGAATGTTCTTAACTTGTTGTTACATCTATATTGAATGATTTATTGGATTGAAATCACAACTTTAAAAGAAAATGAATGAGAGTCAAGTGATTCATTTCTCACTTATATTTTATCTAATGTGTCTCACTTGTTATTACATCTATAATGAATTATTTAAATGATTGAAATCACAAGTTTGTATGAAAATGAATGTGATTCATCTCATTCATATGATCCCTTTTAGTTAATCTAATATGTTTCACTTATTATAATGTCCATAATAAATTATTTAAATGATGAAAATCTCTAGTTTACATGGGTAAAAATGGGACCAACACATTTGTTTGATCCCTTATATCTAATCCAATGAGTTGAACTTGTACTTACATCCTTAATGAATGATCTAAGAGATAGAAATTGATCCCTTGAAACTAATCCCATGAGTTCAACTTGTAGTTACATCTCTAACGAATGATCAAACAAATTTTCCTGAATGTGCTTAACTTGTTGTTACATTCACATTGAATGATTTTGTGGATTTAAATCACAAGTTTGTATGAAAATGAATGAGATTCAACCCATTCATATTATCCTTTTTAGTTAATCCAATATGTTTCACTTGTTATAATGTCCATAACGAATTATTTAAATGATCAAAATCTCTAGTTTATATGGATACAAATGAGACCAATGCATTTGTTTGATCCCTTGTATCTAATCCAATGAGTTTAACTTCTTATTATATCCATAGTAATTTATTTAAGGGATTAAAATCACAAGTTCCTATTAATACGAGTGGGATTTAAGTGATTCTCTAGATCACACATATCTAATTGAATCTTCTTAACTTCTTGTCACATCTATATTGAATGATTTAGTGGATTGAAATCAAAACTTTAAAAGAAAATGAATGCAATTGCTCACTTATATTTAATCTAATGTGTCTCACTTGTTATTACATCTATAATGAATGATTTAAATGATTGAAATCACAAGTTTGTATGAAAATGAATGTGATTCATCTCATTCATATGATCGCTTTGAGTTAATCTAATATGTTTCACTTGTTATAATGTCCATAATGAATGATTTAGATGATCAAAATCTCTAGTTTACATGGGTAGAAATGGGACCAACGCATTCGTCTGATGCCCTATATCTAATCCAATGAGTTGAATTTGTTGTTACATCCCTAACGATTGATCTAAGAGATTGAAATTACAAGTTTGTATCAATACGACAGGGATATAATTGATTCATTTGATCACACAGAATTATTTGAACGAGTTTAACTTGTTACATTCACATTCAATGATTTAGTGGATTGAAATAACAAGTTTGTATGAAAATCAATGAGATTCAACTTATTCAAATGATCCCTTATTGTTAATCTAATATGTTTAACATGTTAGAATGTCTATAATGAATGATTTAATCAATTAAAATCACTAGTTTATGGAGATGCAAATGAGACCAATGCATTCGTGAGATTCCTTGAAACTAATTTAATGAGTTGAACTTGTAGTTACATCTCTAACGAACGATCTAGGAGATTGAAATCCCAAGTTTGTAACATTATGAGAGAGATTTAATTGATTCATTTGATCACACATATTTTGTTGAATGTGGTTAACTTGTTGTTACATTCACATTGAATGATTTTTTGGATTTAAATCACAAGTTTGTATAAAAATGAATGAGATCCAACTCATTCATATGACCCCTTTTAGTTAATCTAATAAGTTTCATTTGTTATAACGTCCATAACGAATGATTTAAATTATCAAAATCTCTAGTTTATATGAATATAAATGAGACCAATGCATTTGTTTGATCCCTTGTATCTAATCCAATGAGTTTAACTTCTTATTACATCTATAGTGAGTGATTTAAGGGATTGAAATCACAAGTTCCTATCAATACGAGTGAGATTTAAGTGATTCTCATGTTCACACATATCTAATTGAATGTTCTTAGCTTGTTGTTACGTCTATATTGGATGATTTAGTGGATTGAAATCACAACTTTAAAAGAAAATGAATGAGATTCGAGTGATTCATTGCTCACTTATATTTAATCTAATGTGTCTCACTTGTTATTACATCTATAATGAATGATTTAAATGACTGAAATCACAAGTTTGTATGAAAGTGAATGTGATTCATCTTATTCATATGATCCCTTTGAGTTAATCTAATATGTTTCACTTGTTATTATGTCCACAACGAATGATTTAAATGATAAAAATCTCCAGCTTGCATGGGTAGAAATGGGACCAACACATTTGTTTGATGCCTCATATCTAATCTAATGAGTTGAACTTGAAGTTACATCCCTAACGATTGATAAAAGAGATTGAAATTACAAGTGGGTATCTATACGAGAGAGATTTAATTGATTCAATTGATCACACATAATTAATTGAACGAGTTTGACTTGTTGTTATACTCACATTCAATGATTTAGTGGATTGAAATCACAAGTTTATATGAAAATGAAAGAGATTCAACTTATTCATATGATCCCTTATTGTTAATCTAATATGTTTAGCTTGTTAGAATGTCTATAATGAATGATTTAATCGATTAAAATCATTAGTCTATGTAGATGCAAATGAGACCAATGCATTCGTTTGATCCCTTGAAACTAATCCAATGAGTTGAACTTGTAGTTACATCTCTAATGAATGATCTAAGAGATTGAAATACCAAGTTCATATCAATACGAGAGAGATTTAGTTGATTCCTTTAATCACACATATTTTATTGAATTTGATTAACTTGTTGTTACATTCACATTGAATGATTTTGTGAATTTAAATCACAAGTTTCTATGAAAATGAATGAGATTCAACACATTCATATGATCCCTTTTAGTTAATCTAATATGTTTCACTTGTTATAATGTCCATAACGATTGATTTAAATGATCAAAATCTCTAGTTTACATTGATACAAATTATACCAATGCATTTGTTTGATCCCTTGTATCTAATCCATTGAGTTTAACTTCTTATTACATCTATAGTGAATGATTTAAAGGAGTGAAATCACAAGTTCCCATCAATACCAGTGGGATTTAAGTGATTCTCTTGATCACACATACCTAATTGAATGTTCTTAACTTGTTGTTACATCTATATTGAATGATTTAGTGGATTGAAATCACAACTTTAAAAGAAAATGAATGAGATTCAAGTGATTCATTGCTCACTTATATTTATTCTAATGTGTCTCACTTGTTATTATATCTATAATGAATGATTTAAATGATTGAAATCACAAGTTTGTATGGAAATGAATGTGATTCATCTCGTTCATATGATCCCTTTCAGTTAATCCAATATGTTTCACTTGTTATAATGTCCACAACGAATGATTTAAATGATCAAAATCTCTAGCTTACATGGGTAGAAATGGGGCCAACGCATTTGTTTGATCCCTTATATCGAATCCAATGAGTAGAACTTGTAGCTACATCCCTAACGAATGATCTAAGAGATTGAAATTACAAGTTTGTATCAATACGAGAGGGATTTTATTGAATCATTTGATCACACATAATTAATTGAACGTGGTTAACTTGTTGTTACATTCACATTGAATGATTTAGTGGTTTGAAATCACAAGTTTGTATTAAAATGAATGAGATTCAACTTATTCATATGATCCCTTCTTGTTAATCTAACTATAATGAATGTTTTAATCGACTAAAATCACTAGTTTATGTAGATACAAATGAGACCAATGCATTCGTTTGATCCCTTGAAATTAATCCAATGAGTTCAACTGGTAGTTTCATTTCTAACGAACGATCTAAAAGATTGAAATACCAAGTTCGTATCAAAACGAGAGAGATTTAATTGATTCATTTGATCACACATATTTTGTTGAATGATTTTAACTTGTTGTTACATTCACATTGAATGATTTTGTGGATTTAAATCACAAGCTTGTATGAAAATGATTGAGATTCAACTGATTCATATGATCCCTTTTAGTTAATCCAATATGTTTCACATGTTATAATGTCAATAACAAATGATTTAAATGATCAAAATCTCTTGTTTATATGGATACAAATGAGACCCATGCATTTTTTGATCCCTTGTATCTAATCCAATGAGTTTAACTTCTTATTGCATCTATAGTGAATGATTTAAGGAATTGAAATCACAAGTTCCTATCAATACAAGTGGGATTTAAGTGATTCTCTTTATCACACATATCTAATTGAATGTTCTTAATTTTTTTTTACATCTATATTGAATGATTTAGTAGATTGAAATCAAAACATTAAAAGAAAATGAATGAGATTCAAGTGATTCATTGCTCACTTATATTTAATCTAATGTGTCTCAGTTGTTATTATATTTATAATGAATGATTTAAATGATTGAAATCACAAGTATGTATGAAAATGAATGTGATTCATCTCATTCATATGATCCCTTTTATTTAATCTAATATGTTTCTATTGTTATAATGTCCATAACGAATGATTTAAATGATCAAAATCTCTAGTTTATGTGGGTAGAAATGGGACCAACGCATTTGTTTGCTCCCTTATATCTAATCCACTGAGTTGAACTTGTAGTTACATCCCTAACAAATGATCTAAGAGATTGAAATTACAAGTTCGTATCAATACGAGGGGGATTTAATTGATTTATTTGGTCACACATAAATAATTGAACGAGTTTAACTTGTTGTTATATTCACATTCAATGATTTAGGAGATTGAAATCACAAGTTTGTATGAAAATGAATGAGGTTCACCTTATTCATATGATCCCTTATTGTTTATCTAATATGTTTAACTTGTTAGAATGTCTATAATGATTGATTTAATCGATTAAAATCACTAGTTTATGTAGATGCAAATGAGACCAATGCATTTGTTTGATCCCTTGAAACTAATCCAATGAGTTGAACTTGTAGTTACATCTCTAACGAACGATCTAAGAGATTGAAATACCAAGTTTGTATCAATACAAGAGAGTTTTAATTGATTCATTTGATCACACATATTTTATAGAATGTTGTTAACTTGTTGTTACATTCACATTGAATGATTTTGTGGATTTAAATCACAAGTTTGTATGAAAATGAATGAGATTCAACTCATTCATATGATCCCCTTCAGTTAATCTAATATGTTTCACTTGTTATAATGTTCATAACGAATGATTTAAATGACCAAAATCTCTAGTTTACATGGATACAAATGAGACCAATGCATTTGTTTCATCCCTTGCATCTAATCCATTGAGTTTAACATCTTATTACATCTATAGTGAATGATTTAAGGGATTGAAATCACAAGTTCCTATCAATACTAGTGGGATTTAAGTAATTCTCTTGATCACATATATCTAATTGAATGTTCTTAACATGTTGTTACATCTACATTGAATGATTTAGTGGATTGAAATCACCACTTTAAAAGAAAATGAATGTGATTCAAGTGATTCATTGCGCACTTATATTTAATCTAATGTGTCTCACTTGTTATTACATCTGAATTAAATCATTTAAATGATTGAAATCACAAGTTTGTATGGAAATGAATGCGATTCATCTCATTCATATCATCACTTTTAGTTAATCTAAGTTGTTTCACTTGTTATAATGTCCAGAACGAATGATTTAAATCATCAAAATCTCTAGCTAACATGGGTAGAAATGGGACCAACGTATTTGTTTGGTCCCGTATATCTAATCCAATGAGTTGAACTTGTAGTTACATCCCTAACGAATGATCTAAGAGATTGAAATTACAACTTCGTATCAATACGAGAGATTTAATTGAACGTGGTTAACTTGTTGTTACATTCACATTGAATGATTTAGTGGATTGAAATCACAAGTTTGGATGAAAATGAATGAGATTCGACTTATTCATGTGATCTCTTATTGTTAATATAATATGTTTAACTTGTTATAATGTCTATAATGAATGTTTTAGTCGATTAAAATCACTAGTTTATGTAGATACAAATGAGACCAATGCATTCGTTCGATCCCTTGAAACTAATCCAATGAGTTCAACTTGTAGATACATCTCTAACGAACGATCTAAGAGATTGAAATCCCAAGTTTGTATCAAAACGAGAGAGATTTAATTGACTCATTAGATCACACATATTTTCTTGAATGTGTTTAACTTGTTGTTAAATTAACATTGAATGATTTTGTAGATTTAAATCACAAGTTTGTATGAAAATGAATGAGATTCAACTCATTCATATGATCCCTTTTAGTTAACCCAATATGGTTCGCTTGTTATAATGTCCATAACAAATGATTTAAATGATCAAAATCTCTAGTTTATATGGATACAAATGAGACCAATGCATCTGTTTGATCCTACTTATCTAATCCAATGAGTTTAACTTCTTATTACAACTATAGTGAATGATTTAAGGGATTGAAATCACAAGTCCTATCAATACGAGTGGGATTTAAGTGATTCTCTTGATCACACATATCTAATTGATTGTTCTTAACTTCTTCTTACATCTATATTGAATGATTTAGTGGATTGAAATCAAAACATTAAAAGAAAATGAATGAGATTGAAGTGATTCATTGTTCACTTATATTTAATCTAATGTGTCTCAGTTGTTATTACATCTATAATGAATGATTTAAATGATTGAAATCACAAGTCTGTATGAAAATGAATGTGATTCTTCTCATTCAAATGATCCCCTATTGTTAATCTAATATGTTTAACTTGTTGTAATGTCTATAATGAATGATTTAAACGATTAAAATTACTAGTTTATGTAGATGAAAATGAGACCAATGCATTCGTTTAATCCCTTGAAACTAATCCAATGAGTTGAACTTGCAGTTACATCTCTAACGAACGATCTAAGAGATTGAAATACGATGTTCGTATCAATACGAAAGAGATTTAATTGATTCATTTGATCACACATATTTTATTGAATGTGGTTAACTTGTTGTTACATTCACATTGAATGATTTTGTGAATTTAAATCACAAGTTTGCATGAAAATGAATGAGATTCAACACATTCATATGATCCCTTTTAGTTAATCTAATATGTTTCACTTGTTATAATGTCCATAACGATTGATTTAAATGATCAAAATCTCTAGTTTACATTGATACAAATTATACCAATGCATTTGTTTGATCCCTTGTATCTAATCCATTGAGTTTAACTTCTTATTACATCTATAGTGAATGATTTAAGGAATTGAAATCAAAGGTTCCTATCAATACGAGTGGAATTTAAGTGATTCTCTTGATCACACATACCTAATTGAATGTTCTTAACTTGTTGTTACATCGATATTGAATGATTTAGTGGATTGAAATCACAACTTAAAAAAAAAAATGAATGAGATTCAAATGATTCATTGCTCACTTATATTTAATTTAATGTGTCTCACTTGTGATTACATCCATAATGAATGATTTAAATGATTGAAATCACAAGTTTGTATGGAAATGAATGTGATTCATCTCATTCATATGATCCCTTTTAGTTAATCCAATATGTTTCACTTGTTATAATGTCCATAACGAATGATTTAAATGATCAAAATCTCTAGCTTACATGGGTTAACATGGGACCAACGCATTTGTTTGATCCCTTATATCTAATCCAATGAGTTGAACTTGTAGTTACATCCCTAACGAAAAATCTAAGAGATTGAAATTACAAGTTCGTATCAATACGAGAGGGATTTTATTGATTCATTTGATCACACATATTTTGTTGAATTATTTAACTTGTTGTTACATTCACATTGAATGATTTTGTGGATTTAAAACACAAGCTTGTATGAAAATGAATGAGATTCAACTGAATCATATGATCCCTTTTAGTTAATCCAATATGTTTCACATGTTATAATGTCCATAACAAATGATTTAAATGATCAAAATCTCTTGTTTATATGGATACAAATGAGACCCATGCATTTGTTTGATCCCTTGTATGTAATCCAATGAGTTTAACTTCTTATTGCATCTATAGTGATTGATTTAAGGGATTGAAATCACAAGTTCCTATCAATACAAGCGGGATTTAAGTGATTCTCTTTATCACACATATCTAATTGAATGTTCTTAACTTTTTGTTACATCTATATTGAATGATTTAGTAGATTGAAATCAAAACTTTAAAAGAAAATGAATGAGATTCAAGTGATTCATTGCTCACTTATATTTAATCTAATGTGTCTCAGTTGTTATTACATTTATAATGAATGATTTAAATGATTGAAATCACAAGTATGTAAGAAAATGAATGTGATTCATCTCATTCATATGATCCCTTTTATTTAATCTAATATGTTTCCATTGTTATAATGTCCATAACGAATGATTTAAATGATCAAAATCTCTAGTTTACGAGGTTAGAAATGGGACCAACGCATTTTTTTGATCCCTTATATCTAATCCAATGAGTTGTACTTGTAGTTACATCCCTAACAAATGATCTAAGAGATTGAACTTACAAGTTTGTATCAATACGAGATGGATTTAATTGATTTATTTGATCACACATAAATAATTGAATGAGTTTAAATTGTTGTTATATTCACATTCAAAGCTTTAGTGGATTGAAATCACAAGTTTGTATGAAAATGAATGAGATTCACCTTATTCATATGATCCCTTATTGTTAATCTAATATGTTTAACTTGTTAGAATGTCTATAATGAATGATTTAATCGATTAAAATCACTAGTTTATGTAGATGCAAATGAGACCAATGCATTCGTTTGATCCCTTGAAACTAATCCAATGAGTTGAACTTGTAGTTACATCTCTAACGAACGATCTAAGAGATTGAAATACCAAGTTCGTATCAATACGTGAGAGATTTAATTGATTCATTTGATCACACATATTTTATTGAATGTGGTTAACTTGTTGTCACATTCACATTGAATGATTTAGTTGATTTAAATCACAAGTTTGTATGAAAATGAATGAGATTTAACTCATTCATATGATCCCTTTCAATCAATCTAATATGTTTCACTTGTTATAATGTCCATAACGAATGATTAAACTGATCAAAGTTTCTAGTTTACATGGGTACAAATGAGACCAATGCATTTGTTTGATCCCTTGTATCTAATCCAATGTGTTTAACTTCTTATTACATCCATAGTGAATGATTTAAGAGATTGAAATCACAAGTTCCTATCAATACGAGTGGGATTTAAGTGATTCTCTTGATCACACATACCTAATTGAATGTTCTTAACTTGTTGTTACATCTATATTTTTATGATTTAGTGGATTGAAATCACAACTTGAAAAGAAAATGAATGAGATTCAAGTGATTCATTGCTCACTTAGATTTAATCTAATGTGTCTCACTTGTTATTACATCCATAATGAATGATTTAAATGATTAAAATCACAAGTTTGTATGAAAATGAATGTGATACATCTCATTCATATGATCCTTTTTAGTTAATCTAATATGTTTCACTTGTTATAATTTCCATAATGAATGATTTAAATGATCAAAATCTCTAACTTACGTGGGCAGAAATGGGACCAATGCATTTGTCTGATCCCTTATATCTAATCCGATGAGTTGAACTTGTAGTTACATCCCTAACGATTGATCTAAGAGATTGAAATTACAAGTTCGTATCAAAACGAGAGGGATTTAATTGATTCATTTGATCACATATAATTAATCGAATGTGGTTAACTTGTTGTTATATTCACATTCAATGATTTAGTGGATTGAAATAACAAGTTTGTATGAAAATGAATGAGATTCAACTGATTCACATGATACCTTATTGTGAATCTAATATGTTTAACTTGTTATAATGTCTATAATGAATGATTTAATCGATTTAAATCACTAGTTTGTGTAGATGCAAATGAGACCAATGCATTCGTTTGATCCCTTGAAACTAATCCAATGAGTTCAACTTGTAGTTACATCTCTAATGAACGATCTAAGAGATTGAAATCCCAAGTTCGTATTAATTCAAGAGAGTTTTAATTGATTCATTTGATCACACATATTTTATTGAATGTGGTTAACTTGTTGTTACATTCACATTGAATGATTTTGTGGATTTAAAAGTTTGTATAAAAATGAATGAGATTCAACTCATTCATATGATCCCTTTTTAGTTAATCTAATATGTTACACATGCTATAATGTCCATAACGAATGATTTAAATGATCAAAATCTCTTGTTTATATGGATACAAATGAGACCAATGCGTTTGTTTGACCCCATGTATCTAATCCAATGAGTTTAACTTCTTATTACATGTATAGTGAATGATTTAAGGGATTGAAATCACAAGTTACTATCAATACGAGTGGGATTTAACTGATTCTCTTGATCACACATATCTAATTGAATGTTCTTAACTTATTGTTACATCTATATTGAATGATTTAGTAGATTGAAATGACAACTTTAAAAGAAAATGAATGAGATTCAAGTGATTCATTTCTCACTTATATTTAATCTAATGTGTCTCACTTGTTGTTACATATATAATGAATGATTAAAATGAATGAAATCACAAGTTTATATGAAAATGAATGTGATTCATCTCATTCATATGATCCTTTTGAGTTAATCTAATATGTTTCACTTGTTATAATGTCCATAACGAATGATTTGAATGATGAAAATCTCTAGTTTACATGGGTAGAAATGGCACCAATGCATTTGTTTGATCTCGTATATCTAATCCAATGAGTTGAACTTGTAGTTACGTCCCTAACGATTGATCAAAGAAATTGAAATTACAAGTTCGATTCAATACGAGAGGGATTTAACAGATTCATTTGATCACACATAATTAATTGAACGAGTTTAACTTGTTATATTCACATTCAATGATTTAGTGGATTGAAATCAAAAGTTTGTATAAAAATGAATGAGATGGAAATGTTAGAACGTCTATAATGAATTATTTAATCGATTAAAATCACTAGTTTATGTAGATGGGAATGAGACCAATGCATTCGTTTGATCCCTTAAAACTAATCCAATGAGTTGAACTTGTAGTTACATTTCTAACATACGATCTAAGAGATTGAAATACCAAGTTTGTATCAATACGAGAGAGACTTAATTGATTCATTTGATCACACATATTTAATTGAATGTGGTTAACTTGTTGTTACATTCACATTGAATGATTTTGTGGATTTAAATCACAAGTTTGTGTGAAAATGAATGAGATTCAACTCATTCATATGATCCCTTTCAGTTAATCTAATATGTCTCACTTGTTATTATGTCCATCACGAATTATTAAAATGATCAAAATCTCTAGTTTACATGGATGCAAAAAAAACCAATGCATTTGTTTGATCCCTTGTATTTAATCCAATGAGTTTAACTTCTTATTACATCCATAGTGAATGATTTAAGGGATTGGAGTCACAAGTTCCTATCAATATGAGTGGGATTTTAGTGATTCTCTTGATCACACATACCTAATTGAATGTTCCTAACTTTTTGTTACATCTATATTGAATGATTTAGTAGATTGAAATCACAACTTTAAAAGAAAATAAATGAGATTCAAGTGATTCATTGCTCACTTATATTTAATCTAATGTGTCTCACTTGTTATAACATCTATAATGAATGATTTAAATTATTGAAATAACAAGTTTGTATGGAAATGAATGTAATTCATCTCATTCATATGATCCCTTTCAGTTAATCCAATATGTTTCACTTGTTATAATGTCCATAATGAATGATTTAAATGATCAAAATCTCTAGCTTACATGTGTATAAATGGGACCAACACATTTGTTTGATCCCTTATATCTAATCCAATGAGTTGAACTTGTAGTTACATCCATAATGGATGATCTAAGAGATTGAAATTACAAGTTCGTATCAATACGAGAGGGATTTAATTGATTCATTTGATTACACATAATTAATTAAATGTGGTTAACTTTAGTGGATCTAAATCATAAGTTTGTATGAAAATGAATGAGATTCAACTCATTCATATGACCCGATATTGTTAATCTAATATGTATCACTTGTTATAATGTCCATACCGAATTATTTAAATGATCAAAATCTCTAGTTTACAAGGATACAAATGAGACCAATGCATTTGTTTGATCCCTTGTATCTAATCCAATGAGTTTAACTTTTTATTACATCTATAATGAATGATTTAAGGGATTGAAATCACAAGTTCCTATCAACACGAGTGGGATTTAAGTGATTCTCTTGACCACACATATCTAATTGAATGTTCTTAACCTCTTGTTACATCTATATTGAATGATTTAGTGCATTGAAATCACAACTTTAAAAGAAAATGAATGAGATTCAAGTGATTCACTGCTCATTTATATTTAATCTAATGTGTCTCACTTGTTATTACATCTATAATGAATGATTTAAATGATTGAAATCACAAGTTTGTATGGAAATGAATGTGATTCATCTCATTCATATGATCCCTTTTAGTTAATCTAATATGTTTCACTTGTTATAATGTCCATAACGAATGATTTAATCGATTAAAATCACAAGTTTATGTATATACAAATGAGACCAACGCATTCGTTTGATCCCTTGAAACTAATCCAATGTGTTCAACTTGTAGTTACATCTCTAACGAATGATCTAAGAGATTGAAATTACAAATTCGTATCAATACAAGAGGGATTCAATTGATTCATTTGATCACACATAATTAATTGAGTGTGGTTAACTTGTTGTTACATTCACATTGAATGATTTAGTTGATTGAAATCACAAGTTTGTATGAAGATGAATGAGATTCAACTTTTTCATATGATCCCTTATTGTTAATCTAATATGTTTAACTTGTTATCATGTCCATAATGAATGATTAAATCAATTAAAATCACTAGTTTATGTAGATACAAATGAGACCAATGCATTCGTTTGATCCCTTGAAACTAATCCAATGAGTCCAACTTGTAGTTACATCTCTAACGAATGATCTAAGAGATTGAAATCCCAAGTTCATATCAAAACGAGAGACATTTAATTGATTCATTTGATAACACATATTTGTTTGGTTGTGTTTAACTTGTTGTTACATTTATATTGAATGATTTTGTGGATTTATATCACATGTTTGTATAAAAATGAATGAGATTCAACTCATTCATATGATTCCTTTTAGTTAATCCAATATGTTTTACTTGTTATAATATCTGTAATGAATGACTTAAATGATTAAAATCAATCGTTTGTATGGATACAAATTAGACCAATGCATTAGTTTGATCCCTTGTATCTAATCCAATGAGTTTAACTTCTTGTTACATCTATAGTGAATGTTTTAAAGGATTGAAATCTCAAGTTCCTATCAATACAAGTGGGATTTAAGTGATTCTCTTGTTCACAATTATATATTTGAATGTTCTTAACTTCTTGTTACATCTATATTGAATGATTTAGTGGATTGAAATCAAAACGTTAAAAGAAAATGAATGAGATTCAAGTGATTCATTGCTCACTTATATTTAATCTAATGTATCTCACTTGTTATTACATCTATAATGAATGATTTAAATGATTGAAATCACAAGTTTGTACGAAAGTAAATGTGATTCATCTCATTCATATGATCCCTTTTAGTTAATCTAATATGTTTCACTTGTTATAATGTCCATAACGAATGATTTAAATGATCAAAATCTCTAGTTAACATGGGTAGAAATGGGACCAACGCATTTGTTTGATCCCTTATATCTAATCCAATGAGTTGAACTTGTAGTTACATCCCTAACGAATGATCTAAGAGATGGAAATTACAAGTTCGTATCAATACGAGAGGAATTTAATTGATTCATTTGATCACACATATTTAATTGAACGTGGTTAACTTGTTGTTATATTCACATTCAATGATTTAGTGGATTGAAATAACAAGTTTGTATGAAAATGAATGAGATTCAACTTACTCATATGATCCCTTATTGTTTATCTAATATGTTTAACTTGTTATAATGTCTATAATGAATGATTTAAACGATTAAAATCATTAGTTCAAGTAGATGCAAATGAGACCAAAGCATTCGTTTGATCCCTTGAAACTAATCCAATGATTTGAACATGTAGTTACATCTCTAACGAACGATCTAAGAGATTGAAATACCAAGTTTGTATCAATACATGAGAGATTCAATTGATTCATTTGATCACACATATTTTATTGAATGTGGTTAACTCGTTGTTACAATGACATTGAATGATTTTGTGTATTTAAATCACAAGTTTGTATGAAAATGAATGAGATTCAACTCATTCATATGATCCCTTTTAGTTAATCTAATATGTTTCACTTGTTATAATATCCATAACGAGTGATTTAAATGATCAAAATCTCTAGTTTACATGGATAGAAATGAGACCAACGCATTTGTTTGACCCCTTGTATCTAATCCAATGAGTTTAACTTCTTATTACATCTATAGTGAATGATTTAAGGGATTGAAATCAAAGTTCCTATCAATACGAGTGGGATTTAAGTGATTCTTTTGATCACACATATCTAATTGAATGTTCTTAACTTGTTGTTACATCTATATTGAATGATTTAGTCGATTGAAATCACAACTGTAAAAGAAAATGAATGAGAGTCAAGCGATTCATTTCTCACTTATATTTTATCTAATGTGTCTCACTTGTTATTACATCTATAATAAATGATTTAAATGATTGAAATCACAAGTTTGTATGGAAATGAATGTGATTCATCTCATTCATATGATCCCTTTTAGTTAATCTAATATGTTTCACTTGTTATAATGTCCATAATGAATGATTTAAATGATCAAAATCCCTAGCTTACATGGGTAGAAATGATACCAACGCATTTCTTTGATCCCATATATATAATCCAAGTTGACCTTGTAGTTACATCCCTAACAAATGAGCTAAGAGATTGAAATTACAACTTCGTATCAATATGAGAGGGATTTAATTGATTCATTTGATCTCACATAATTAATTGAACGTGGTTTAGTTGTAGTTACATTCACATTGAATGATTTAGTGGGTTGAAATCACGAGTTTGTATGAAAATGAATGAGATTTAACTTATTCATATGATCCCTTATTGTAAATCTAATAGGTTTAACTTGTTATAATGTCTATAAAGAATGATTTATTCGAATAAAATCACTAGTTTATGTAGATACAAATGAGACCAATGCATTCGTTTGATCCCTTGAAACTAATTCAATGAGTTCAACTTGTAGTTACATCTCCAACGAACGATCTAAGAGAATGAAATCCCAAGTTTGTATCAAAACGAGAGAGATTTAATTGATTCATTTGATCACACATATTTTGTTGAATGTGTTTAACTCGTTGTTACATTCACATTGAATGATTTTGTGTATTTAAATCACAAGTTTGTATGAAAATGAATGAGATTCAACTCATTCATTCGATCCCTTTTAGTTAATCCAATATGTTTCACTTGTTATAATGAGTGAATGATTTTGTGTATTTAAATCACAAGTTTGTTAAAAGAAAATGAATGAGATTCATGTGATTCATTGCTCACTTATATTTAATCTAATGTGTATCACTTGTTATTACATCTATAATGAATGATTTAAACGATTAAAATAACAAGTTTGTATAAAAATGAATGTGATTCAACTTATTCATATAATCCCTTTTAGTTAATCCAATATGTTTCACTTGTTTCACTTATGACTCATTGTAATCCAATGAGTTGTTAATAAGAAGTTAAACTCATTCGATTAGATACTTAGGGTTTAGGGTTCAAAATCTCTAGTTTATATGGATACAAATCAGACCATTGCATTTGTTTGATCCATTGTATCTAATCCAATGAGTTTAACTTCTTATTACATCTATAGTGAATGATTTAAGGGATTGAAATCACAAGTTCCTATCAATACGAGTGGAATTTAAGTGATTCTCTTGATCACAAATATGTAATTGAATGTTCTTAACTTGTTGAATGATTTAGTGGATTGAAATCAGAACTTTAAAAGAAAATTAATGAGATTCAAGTGATTCATTGCTCACTTATATTTAATCTAATGTGTCTCACTTGTTATTACTTCTATAATGAATGATTTAAATGATTGAAATCAAAAGTTTGTGTGAAAATGCATGTGATTCATCTCATTCATATGATCCCTTTGAGTTAATCTAATATGTTTCACTGGTTATAATGTCCATAACGAATGATTTAAATGATCAAAATCTCTAGTTTACATGGGCAAAAATGGGACTAACGCATTTGTCTGATCCCTTATATCTAATCCAATGAGTTGAACTTGTAGTTACATCCCTAACGAATGATCTAAGAGATTGAAATTACAAGTTCGTATCAATACGAGAGGGATTTAATTAATTTATTTGATCACACATAATTAGTTGAATGTGGTTAACTTGTTGTTACATTCACATTGAATGATTTTGTTGATTTAAATCACAAGTTTGTCTGAAAATGAATGAGATTCAACTCATTCATATGATCCCTTTTAGTTAATCTAATATGTTTCACTTGTTATAATGTCCATAATGAATGATTTAAATGATCAAAATATCTAGTTTATATGGATACAAATGAGACCAATGCATTTGTTTCATCCCTTGTATCTATTCCAATGAGTTTAACTTTTTATTACATCTATAGTGAATGATTTAAGGGTTTGAAATCACAAGTTCCATTAAGTACGAGTGGCATTTAAGTGATTCTATTGATCCCACATATCTAATTGAATGTTCTTAACTTGTTGTTACATCTATATTCAATGATTTTATGTATTGAAATCACAATTTTAGATGAACTTGTAGTTACATCCCTAACGATTCCAATGAGTTGAACTTGTAGTTACATCCCTAACGATTGATCCCACATATCTAATTGAATCATCCCTTGTATCTATTCCAATGAGTTGAACTTGTAGTTACATCCCTAACGATTGATCTAAGAGATTAAAATTACAAGTTCGTATCAATACGAGAGGGATTTAATTGATTCTTTTGATCACACATAATTAATTAAACGAGTTTAACTTGTTGTTATATTCACATTCAATGATTTAGTGGATCGAAATAACAAGTTTGTATGAAAATGAATGAGATTCAACTCATTCATATGATCCCTTTTAGTTAATCTAATATGTTTCACTTGTTATAATGTCCATAACGAATGATTTAAATGATCAAAATCTCTAGTTTATATAGATACAAATGAGACCAATGCATTTGTTTGATCCCTTGTATCTAATCCAATGAGTTTAACTTCTTATTACATATATAGTGAATGACTTAAGGGATTGAAATCACAAGTTCCTATCAATACGAGTGGGATTTAAGTGATTCTATTGATGACACATATCTAATTGAATGTTCTTAACTTGTTGTTACATCTATATTGAACGATTTAGTGGATTGAAATCACAACTTTAAAAGAAAATGAATGATATTCATGTGATTCATTGCTCACTTATATTTAATCTTGTGTGTCTCACTTGTTATTACATCTATAATGAATGATTTAAATGATGGAAATCACAAGTTTGTGAGGAAATGAATGTGATTCATCTCACTCATATGATCACTTTTAGTTAATCTAATATGTTTCACTTGTTATAATGTCCATAACGAATGATTTAAATGATCAAAATCTCTAGCTTACGTGGGTAGAAATGGGACCAATGCATTTGTTTGGCCCCATATATCTAATCCAACGAGTTGAACTTGTAGTTACATCCCTAACAAATGATCTAAGAGATTGAAATTACAAGTTCGTATCAATACAAGAGGGATTTAATTGATTCATTTGATCACACATAATTAATTGAACGTGGTTAACTTATTGTAGAATGTGGTTAACTTGTTGTTATATTCACTTTCAATGATTTAGTGTATTGAAATAACAAGTTTGTAAGAAAATGAATGAGATTCAACTTATTCATATGATCCCTTATTGTTAATCTAATATGTTTAACTTGTTAGAATGTCTATAATGAATGATTTAATAGATTAAAATCACTAGTTTATGTAGATACAAATGAGACTAATGCATTCGTTTAATCCCTTGAAACTAATCCAACGAGTTCAACTTGTAGTTACATCTCTAACAAACGATCTAAGAGATTGAAATCCCAAGTTCATATCAAAACGCCAGAGATTTAATTGATTCATTTGATCATACATATTTTGTTGAATGTGTTTAGCTTGTTGTTACATTCACATTGAATGATTTTGTGGATTTAAATCACAAGTTTGTATGAAAATGAATGAGATTCAACTCATTCATATGATCCCTTTTAGTTAATCTAATATGTTTCACTTGTTATAATGTCCATAACAAATTATTTAAATGATCAAAATCTCTATTTTACATGGATACAAATGAGACCAATGCATTTGTTTGATCCCTTGTATATAATCCAATGAGTTTAACTTCTTATTACATCTACAGTGAATGATTTGAGGGATTGAAATCACAAGTTCTTATCAATACAAGTGGGATTTAACTGATTCTCTTGATCACACATATCTAATTGAATGTTCTTAACTTGTTGTTACATCTATATTGAATGATTTAGTGGATTGAAATCACAACTTTAAAAGAAAATGAATGAGATTCAAGTGATTCATTGCTCACTTATATTTAATTTAATGTGTCTCACTTGTTATTACATGTGTAATGAATGATTTAAATGATTGAAATCACAAGTTTGTAAGGAAATCAATGTGATTCATCTCATTCATGTGATCCCTTTTGCTTAATCTAATATGTTTCACATGTTATAATGTCCATAACGAATGATTTAAATGATCAAAATCTCTAGCTTAGATGGGTAGAAATGGGACCAACGCATTTGTTTGATCCCTTATATCTAATCCAATGAGTTGAACTTGTAGTTACATCCCTAACGAATGATCTAAGAGATTGAAAATACAAGTTCGTATCAATATGAGAGAGATTTATTTGATTCATTTGATCACACATAATTAATTGAACGTGCTCAACTTGTTGTTATATTCACATTCAATGATCAAAGTTTGTATGAAAATGAATGAGATTCAATTATTCATATGATCCCTTATTGTTAATCTAATATGTATAACTTGTTATAATGACTATAATGAATGATTTAATCGATTAAAATCACTAGTTTACGTAGATTCAAATGCAATGCATTTGTTTGATCCCTTGAAACTAATCCAATGAGTTCAACTTGTAGTTACAACTTTAACGAACGATCTAAGAGATTGAAATCCCAAGTTCGTATAAATACGAGAGAGATTTAATTGATTGATTTGATCACACATATTTTATTGAATGTGTTTAACTTATTGTTACATTCACATTGAATGATTTTGTGGATTTAAATCACAAGTTTGTGTGAAAATGAATGAGATTCAACTCATTCAAATGATCCCTTTTAGTTAATCTAGTATGTTTCACTTGTTATAATGTCCATATCAAATTATTTAAATGATCCAAATCTCTAGTTTATATGGATACAAATGAGACCAATGCATTTCTTTGATCCCTTGTATATAATCCAATGAGTTTAACTTTTATTACATCTATAGTAAATGATTTAAGGGATTGAAATCACAAGTTCCTATCAATACGAGTGGAATTTAAGTGATTCTCTTGACCACAAATATCTAATTGAATGTTCTTAACTTGTTGTTAGATCCATATTGAATGATTTAGTGGATTGAAATCACAACTTTAAAAGAAAATGAAGGAGATTCAAGTGATTCATTGCTCACTTATATTTAATCTTATGTGTCTCACTTGTTATTACATCAATAATGAATGATTTAAATGATTGAAATCACAAGTTTGTAAGAAAATGAATGTGATTCATCTCATTCATATGATCCCTTTTAGTTAATCTAATATGTTTTACTTGTTATAATGTCCATAACGAATGATTTAAATGATAAAAATCTCTAGCTTACAAGGGTAGAAATTGGACCATCGCATTTGTTTGACCCTTTATATCTAATCCAATGAGTTGAACTTGTAGTTACATCCCTAACGAATGATCTAAGAGATTAAAATTACAAGTTCGTATCAATACGAGAGGGATTTAATTGATTCATTTGATCACACATAATTAATTGAACATGGTTAACTTGTTGTTATATTCACATTCAATGATTTAGTGGATTGAAATAACAAGTTTGTATGAAAATAAATGATATTCAATTATTCATATGATCCCTTATTGTTAATCTAATATGTTTAACTTGTTATAATGTCTATAATGAATGATTTAATCGATTAAAATCACTAGTTTATGTAGATGCAAATGAGACCAATGCATTCGTTTGATCCCCTGAAACTAATCAATCTAATATTTTTAACTTGTTATAATGTCTATAATGAATGATTTAAACGATTAAAATCACTAGTTTATGTAGATACAAATGAGACCAATGCATTCGTTTGATCCCCTGAAACTAATCCAATGAGTTGAACTTGTAGTTACATCTCTAACGAACGATCTAGGAGCTTGAAATCCCAACTTCGAATCAATACGAGAGAGATTTAATTGATTCATTTGATCACACATATTTAATAGAAAGTGGTTGATTTGTTGTTATATTCACGTTCAATAATTTAGTAGATTGAAATCACAAGTTTATATGCAAATGAATGAGATCATATGATCCCCTATAGTTAATCTAATATTCACTTGTTATAATATCTATAATAAATGATTAAAATGATAAAAATCACTAGTTTATATGGATAAAAATGAGACCAATGCATTTGTTTGATCCCTTCTATTTAATCCAATGAGTTTAACTTCTTGTTACATCTATAGTGAACGATTTAAGGGATTGAAATCACAAGTTCTTATCAATAGGAGTAGAATTTAAGTGATTCTCTTAATCACACATATCTAATTGAATGTGCTTCACTTGTTGTTACATCCATATTGATAAGATTCAAGTGATTCGTTGCTCATTTATATTTAATTTAATGTAACTCATTTGTTATTACATCTATAATGAATGATTTAAATGGTTGAAATCACAAGTTTCAATGAATTTAGTGGATTGAAATCACAAGTTTGTATGAAATTGAATGAGAATCAACTTATTCATATGATCCCTTATTGTTAATCTAATATGTTTAACTTGTTATAATGTCTATAATGAATGATTTAATCGATTAAAATCACTAGTTTATGTAGATGCAAATGAGATCAATGCATACGTTTAATCCCTTGAAGCTAATCCAATGAGTTGAACTTGTAGTTACATCTCTAACGAACAATCTAAGAGATTAAAAAACCTAGTTCAAATCAATACAAGAGAGATTTAAATGATTCATTTGATCACACATATTTTATTGAATGTGGTTAACTTGTTGTTACATTCACATTGAATGATATTGTAGATTTAATTCTCAAGTTTGTATGAAAATGAATGAGATTCAACTCATTCATATGATCCCTTTTAGTTAATTTAATATGTTTCACTTGTTATAATGTCCATGACGATTGATTTAAATCATCAAAAGCTCTAGTTTATATGGATACAAATGAGACCAATGCATTTGTTTGATCCCTTGTATCTAATCCAATGAGTTTAACTTCATATTACATCTATAGTGAATGATTTAAGGGATTGAAATCACAAGTTCCTATCAATACAAGTGGGATTTAAGTGATTCTCTTGATCACACATATCTAATTCAATGTTCTTAACTTGTTGTTACATTTATATTGAATGATTTAGTATACTGAAATCACAAGTTTAAAAGAAAATGAATGAGATTCAAGTGATTCATTGCTCACTTATATTTAATCTAATGTGTCTCACTTGTTATTACATCTATAATGAATGATAATGATTGAAATCACAAGTTTGTATGAAAATGAATGTGATTCATCTCATTCATAAGATCCCTCTTCGTTAATCTAATATGTTTCACTTTTTATAATGTCCATAATGAATGATTTAAATAATGAAAATCTCTAGTTTACATGGATAAATTGGGACCAACGCATTTGTTTGATCCCTTATATCTAATCCAATGAGTTGAACTTCTAGTCACATTCCTAACGAATTATCTAAGAGATTGAAATTACAAGTTCGTATCAATATGAGAGGGATTTAATTGATTAATTTGATCATACATAATTAATTGAACATGGTTAACTTGTTGTTATATTCACATTCAATGATTTAGTGGATTGAAATCACAAGTTTGTATGAAATTGAATGAGATTCAACTTATTCATATGATCTCTTATTGTTAATCTAATATGTTAAACTTGTTATGATGTCTATAATAAATGATTTAAAGGATTAAAATCACCAGTTTATGTAGATACAAATGAGACCAATGCATTCGTTTGATCCCTTGAAAATAATCCAATGAGTTGAACTTTTAGTCACATCTCAAACGAACGATCTAGGAGATTAAAATCCCAAGTTCGTATCAATACGAGAGAGATTTAATTGGTTCATTTGATCACACATATTTAATAGATTGTGGTTAATTTGTTGTTATATTAACGTTCAATTATTTAGTGGATTGAAATCACATGTTTGTATGAAAATGAATGAGATTCAACTCATTCATATGATCACTTTTAGTTAATCCAATACGTTTCACTTGTTATAATGTCTATAACGAATGATTTAAATGATCAAAATCTCTAGTTTATATAGACACAAATGAGACCAACGCATTTTTTTGATCCCTTGTATCTAATCCAATGAGTTTAACTTCTTATTAATCTATAGTGAATGATTTAAGGGATTGAAATCACAAGTTCCTATCAATACGAGTGGGATTTAAGTGATTCTCTTGATCACACAAATCTAATTGAATGTTCATAACTTGTTGTTACATCTATATTGAATGATTTAGTGGATTGAAATCACAACTTAAAAAAAAAATGAATGAGAGTCAAGTGATTCATTTCTCAGTTATATTTTATCTAATGTGTCTCACTTGTTATTACATCTATAATGAATGATTTAAATGATTGAAATCACAAGTTTTGTATGAAAATGAATGTGATTCATCTCATTCATATGATCCCTTTTGGTTAATCTAATATGTTTCACTTATTATAATGTCCATAATGATTGATTTAAATGATGAAAATCTCTAGTTTACATGGGTAAAAATGGGACCAACGCATTTGTTTGATCCCTTATATCTAATCCAATGAGTTGAACTTGTAGTTACATCCTTAACGAATGATCTAAGAGATAGAAATTGATCCCTTGAAACTAATCCCATGAGTTCAACTTGTAGTTACATCTCTAACGAATGATCAAACATATTTTCTTGAATGTGCTTAACTTGTTGTTACATTCACATTGAATGATTTTGTGGATTTAAATCACAAGTTTGTATGAAAATGAATGAGATTCAACCCATTCATATGATCCTTTTTAGTTAATCCAATATGTTTCACTTGTTATAATGTACATAACGAATGATTTAAATGATCAAAATCTCTAGTTTATATGGATACAAATGAGACCAATGCATTTGTTTGATCCCTTGTATCTAATCCAATGAGTTTAACTTCTTATTACATCCATAGTCAATGATTTAAGGGATTAAAATCACAAGTTCCTATTAATACGAGTGGAATTTAAGTGATTCTCTTGATCACATATATCTAATTGAATGTTCTTAACTTCTTGTCACATCTATATTGAATGATTTAGTGGATTGAAATCAAAACCTTAAAAGAAAATGAATGACATTCAAGTTATTCATTGTTCACTTGTATTTAATCTAATGTGTCTCAGTTGTTATTACATCTATAATGAATGATTTAAATGATTGAAATCACAAGTTTGTATGAAAATGAATGTGATTCACCTCATTCATATGATCCGTTTTAGTTAATCTAATATGTTTCACTTGTTATAATATCCATAATGAATGATTTAAATGATCAAAATGTCTAGTTTACAAGGGTAGAAATGGGACTGACGCATTTGTTTGATACCTTATATCTAATCTAATGAGTTGAACTTGTAGTTACATCCCTAACGAATCATCTAAGAGATTGAAATTACAAGTTCGTATCAATACGAGAGGGATTTAATTGATTCATTTGACCACACATAATTAATTGAACGTGGTTAACTTGTTGTTACATTCACATTCAATGATTTAGTGGATTGAAATCACAAGTTTGTATGAAAATGAATGAGATTCAACTTATTCATATGATCACTTATTGTTAATCTAGTATGTTTAACTTGTTATAGTGTCCATAATGAATGATTTAATCGATTAAAATAACTAGTTTATGTAGATACAAATGAGTCCAATGCATTCATTTGATCCCTTGAAACTAATCCAATGAGTTCAACTTTTAGTTACATCTCTAATGAACGATCTAAGAGATTGAAATCCCAAGTTCGTATCAAAACGAGAGAGATTTAATTGATTCATTTGATTACACATATTTTGTTGAATGTGTTTAACTTGTTACATTCACATTGAATGATTTTGTGGATTTGAATCAGATGTTTGTATGAAAATGAATGAGATTAAACTCATTCATATGATCCCTTTTAGTTAATCCAATATGTTTCACTTGCTATAATGTCCATAACAAAACATTTAAATGATCAATCATAACAAATGATTTAAATGATCAAAATCTCTAGTTTATATGGATACAATTGAGACCAATGCATTTGTTTGATCCCATGTATCTAATCCAATGAGTTTAACTTCTTATTACATCTATAGTGAATGATTTAAGAGATTGAAATCATAAGTTCCTATCAATACAAGTGGGATTTAAGTGATTCTCTTGTTCACACATATCTAATTGATTGTTCTTAACTTGTTGTTACATCTATATTGAATGATTTAGTGGATTGAAATCACAACTTTAAAAGAAAATGAATGAGATTCAAGTAATCAATGCTGACTTATATTTAATCTAATGGGTCTCAGTTGTTATTACATGTATAATGAATGATTGAAATCACAAGTTTGTATGAAAATAAATGAGATTCAACTTATTCATATGATCCATTATTGTTAATCTAATATGTTTAACTTCTTATAATGTCTATAATGAATGATTTAATCGAATAAAATCACTAGTTTATGTAGATACTAATGAGACCAATGCATTCATTTGATCCCTTGAAACTAATCCAATGAGTTGAACTTGTAGTCACATCTCTAACGAACGATCTAGGAGATTGAAATACCAAGTTCGTATCAATATGAGAGTGATTAAATTGATTCATTTGATCACACATATTTAATAAATATGGTTAACTTGTTGTTATATTCATGTTCAGTGATTGAGTGGATTGAAATCACAAGTTTGTATGAAAATGAATGATATTCAACTCATTCATATGATCCCCTCTAGTTAATCCAATATGTTTCACTTGTTATAATGTCCATAACGAATGATTAGAATGATCAAAATCTCAAGTTTATATGGAGACAAATGAGACCAATGCATTTGTTTGATCCCTTATATCTAATCCAATGAGTTTAACTTCTTATTACATCTATAGTGAATGATTTAAGGGATTGAAATCACAAGTTCCTATCAATACGAGTGGGATTTAAGTGATTTTCTTGTTCATTCATATCTAATTGAATGCTCTTAACTTGTTGTTACATCTATATTGAATGATTTAGTGGATTGAAATCACAACTTTAAAAGAAAATGAATGAGATTCAAGTGATTCATTGCTCACTTATATTTAATCTAATGTGTCTCACTTGTTATTACATCTATAATGAATGATTTAAATGATTGAAATCACAAGTTTGTATGAAAAAGAATGTGATTCATCTCATTCGTATGATCCCGTTTAGTTAATCTAATATGTTTCACTTGTTATATTGTCTACAACGAATGATTTAAATGATCAAAATCTCTAGTTTATATCGGTAGAAATGGGACCAACGCATTTCTTTGATCCCTTATGTCTAATGCAATGAGTTGAACTTCTAGTTACATCCCTAACTAATGATCTAAGAGATTGACATTACAAGTTTGTATCAATACGATAGGGATTTAATTGATTCATTTGATCACACAAATTTAATTGAATGTGGTTAACTTGTTGTTTTATTCACATTCAATGATTTAGTGGATTGAAATCACAAGTTTGTATGAAAATGAATGAGATTCAACTTATTCATATGATCCCTTATTGTTAACCTAATATGTTTAACATGTCTTAATGTGTATAATGAATGATTTAAATGATTAAAATCACCAGTTTATATAGATACAAATGAGACCAATGCATCCGTTTGAATCATTGGAACTAAGAGATTGAATGATTTAAAGGATTAAAATCACTAGTTTATGTAGATACAAATGAGACCAATGCAATCGTTTCATCCTTTGTAACTAATCCAATGAGTTGAACTTGTAGTTACATCTCTAACGAACGATCTAACAAACTGAAATTACAAGTTTGTATCAATACGAGAGAGATTTAATTGATTCATTTTATCACACATGCTTTATTAAATGTGGTAAACTTGTTGTTACATTCACATGCTTTTAGTGTATTGAAATCACAAGTTTGTATGATAATCAATGAGATTGAACTCATTCATATGATCCCCTATAGTTAATCTAATTTTCACTTGTTATAATGAATTATTTAAATAATTAAAATCACTTGTTTATGTTGATGCAAATGGGACCAATGCATTTGTTTGATCCCTTGTATCTAATCCAATGAGTTTAACTTCTTGTTACATCTATACTGAACGATTTAAGGGATTGAAATCACAAGTTCTTTTCAGTAGGAGTGGAATTTAAGTGATTCTCTTAATAACACATATCTAATTGATTGTGCTTAACTTGTTGTTACATCCATATTGAATGATTTGGGGGATTGAAATCACAAGTTTAAAAGCAAATGAATGAGATTCAAGTGGCTCGTTGCTCACTTATATTTAATCTATTGTAACTCACTTGTTATTATATCTATAATGAATGATTTAAATGATTGAAATCACAAGTTTATATGAAAATGAATGTGATTCATCTGATTCATATGATCCCTCTTAGTTCATCGAATATGTTTCACTTGTTGTAATGTCTATAACAAATGATTTAAATGATTAAAATCTCTAGTTTATATGGGTAGAAATGGGACCAACACATTTGTTTGATCCCTTATATCTAAACCAATGAGCTGAACTTGTAGTTATATCTCTAACGAATGATCTAAAAGATTGAAATCACAAGTTTGTATCAATATGAGAGGGATTTAATTGATGCCTTTGATCACACATATTTAATTGAATGTAGTTAACTTGTTGTTATATTCACATTAAATGATTTTGTGGATTGAAATCACAAGTTTGTATGAAAATGAATGAGATTCAACTTATTGATATGATCTCTTATTGTTAATCTAATATGTTTAACTTGTTATAATGTCTATAATAAATGATTTAAAGGATTAAAATCACTAGTTTATGTAGATACACATGAGACCAATGCATTCGTTTGATCCCTCGTAACTAATCCAATGAGTTGAACTTGTAGTTACATCTCTAACGAACGATCTAAGAGATTGAAATCACAAGTTCGTATCAATACGAGAGAGATTTAATTGATTCATTTGATCACACATGCTTTATTGAATGTGGTTAACTTGTTGTTACATTCACATTGAATGATTTAGTGGATTGAAATCACATGTTTGTATGATAATTAATGAGATTCAACTCATTTATATGATCCCCTATAGTTAATCTATTATTCACTTGTTATAATGAATGATTTAAATTGTTGTAATCACTAGTTTATATTGATACAAATGGGACCAATGCATTTGCTTGGTCCCTTGTACCTAATCCAATGAGTGTAACTTCTTGTTACATCTATAGTGAACGATTTAAGGGATCAAAATAACAAGTTCTTATCAATAGGAGTGGAATTGAAGAGATTCTCTTAATCACACATATCTAATTGAATGTGCTTAACTTGATGGATTGAAATCACAAGTTTTTATGAAAATGAATGAGATTCATCTTATTCATACAATCTCTTATTGTTAATCTAATATGTTTAACTTGTTATAATGTTTATAACAAATGATTTAAAGGATTAAAATCACTAGTTTATGTAGATACAAATGAGACCAATGCATTCATTTGATCCCTTGCAACTAGTCCAATGAATTGAACTTGTAGTTACGTCTCTAACGAACGATCTAAGAGATTGAAATGACAAGTTCGTATCAATACGAGAGAGATTTAATTGATTCATTTGATCACACATACTTTATTGAATGTGGTTAACTTGTTGTTACATTTACATTGAATGATTTAGTGCATTGAAATCACAAGTTTGTATGATAATCAATGAGATTCAACTCATTCATATGATCCTCCAAAGTTAATTTAATGTTCACTTGTTATGATGAATGATTTAAATGATTAAAATCACTAGTTTATATTAATACAAATTGGACCAATTCATTTGTTTGATCCATTGTATCTAATCCAATGAATTTAACTTCTTGTTACATCTATAGTTAACGATTTAAGGGATTGAAATCACTAGTTCTTATCAATAGGAGTGGAATTTAATGTAACTCACTTGTTATTATTATATCTATATTGAATGATTTAAATGGTTGAAATCACAAGTTTATATGAAAATGAATGTGATTCATCCCATTCATATGATACCTTTTAGTTAATCTAATATGTTTCACTTGTTGTAATGTCTATAACGAATGATTTAATTGATCAAAATCTCTGGTTTATATGGGTAGAATTGGGATCAATGCATTTGTTTGATCCCTTATATCTAATCCAATGAGTTGAACTTGTAGTTACATCTCTAACGAATCATCTAAGAGATTGAAATCACAAGTTTGTATCAATACGAGAGGGATTTAATTGATTCATTTGATCACTCATATTTAATTTGAATGTAGTTAACTTGTTGTTATATTCACATTCAATAATTTAGTGGATTGAAATCACAAGTTTGAATGAAAATGAATGTGATTCAACTTATTCATATGATCTCTTATTGTTAATCTAATATGTTTAACTTGTTATAATGTCTATAATAAATGATTTAAAAGATTAAAATCACTAGTTTATGTAGATACAAATGAGACCAATGCATTTGTTTGATCCCTTGTATCTAATCCAATGAGTTTAACTTGTAGTCGCATCCCTAACGAATGGTCTAGGAGATTGAAATTACAAGTTCGTATCAATACGAGAGAAATTTAATTGATTCATTTGATCACACATGCTTTATTGAATGTGGTTTACTTGTTTTTACATTCACATTGAATGATTTAGTAGATTGAAATCACAAGTTTGTATGATAATCAATCACATTCAACTCATTCATATGATCCCCTATAGATAATCTAATGTTCACTTGTTAAAATGAATGATTTAAATGATTAAAATTACTTGTTTATATTGATACAAATGGGACCAATGCATTTGCTTGATCCCTTGTATCTAATCCAATGAGTGTAACTTCTTGTTACATCTATAGTGAATGATTTAAGGGATTGAAATCACAAGTTCTTATCAATAGGAGTAGAATTTAAGTGATTCTCTTAATCACACATATCAAATTGAATGTGCTTCACTTGTTGTTACATCCATATTGAATGATTTGAAAGATTGAAATCACAAGTTTAAAAGAAAATGAATGAGATTCAAGTGATTCGTTGCTCATTTATATTTAATTTAATGTAACTCATTTGTTATTACATCTATAATGAATGATTTAAATGGTTGAAATCACAAGTTTATATGAAAATGAATGTGATTCATCCCATTCATATGATACCTTTTAGTTAATCTAATATGTTTCACTTGTTGTAATGTCTATAACGAATGATTTAATTGATCAAAATCTCTAGTTTATGTGGGTAGAAATGGGACAAATGCATTTGTTTGATCCCTTATATCTAATCCAATGAGTTGAACTTGTAGTTACATGTCTAACGAATGATCTAAGAGATTGAAATCACAAGTTTGTATCAATACGAGAGGGATTTAATTGATTCATTTGATCACACATATTTAATTTGAATGTAGTTAACTTGTTGTTATATTCACAATCAATGATTTAGTGGATTGAAATCACAAGTTTGTATGAAAATGAATGTGATTCAGTTTATTCATATGATCTCTTATTGTTAATCTAATATGTTTAACTTGTTATAATGTCTATAATAAATGAGTTAAAGGATTAATATCACTAGTTTATGTTGATACAATTGAGACCAATGCATTCATTTGATCCCTTGTAACTAATCCAATGAGTGAACTTGTAGTTACATTTCTAACTAACGATCTAAGAGATTGAAATCAAAAGTTCGTATCAATACGAGAGAGATTTAATTGATTCATTTGATCACACATGTTTTATTGAATGTGGTTAACTTGTTGTAACATTCACATTGAATGATTTAGTGGATTGAAATTACAAGTTTGTATGATAATCAATGAGATTCAACTCATTCATATGATCCCCAATAGTTAATAAAATGTTCACTTATTATAATGAATGATTTAAATGATTAAAATCACTAGTTTATATTGATACAAATGGGACCAATGTACTTGCTTGATCCCTTGTATCTAATCCAATGAGTGTTACTTCTTGTTACATCTATAATTAACTTTAAGGGATTGAAATCACCAGTTCTTATCAATAGGAGTGGAATTTAAGTGATTCTCTTAATCACACATATTGAATGATTGGAGGGATTGAAATCACAAGTTTAAAAGAAAATGAATGAGATTCAAGTGATTCGTTGCTCACTTATATTTAATTTAATGTTACGCACTTGTTGTTACATCTATAATGAATGATTTAAATGGTTGAAATCACAAGTTTATATGAAAATGAATGTGATTCATCCCATTCATATGATACCTTTTCGTTAATCTAATATGTTTCACTTGTTGTAATGTCTATAACGAATGATTTAATTGATCAAAATCTCCAGTTTATATGGGTAGAAAAGGGGCCAATGCATTTGTTTGATCTCTTATATCTAATCCAATGAGTTGAAGTTGTAGTTACATCTCTAACGAATGATCTAAGAGATTGAAATCACAAGTTTGTATCAATACGAGAGGGATATAATCGATTCATTTGATCACACATATTTAATTGAATGTAGTTAACTTGTTATATTCACATTCAATGATTTTGTGGATTGAAATCATAGGTTTGTATGAAAATGAATGAGATTCAACTTTTCATATGATGTCTTATTGTTAATCTAATATGTTTAACTTGTTATAATGTCGATAATAAATTATTTAAAGGATTAAAATCACTAGTTTATGTGGATACAAATGAGACCAATGCATTCGTTTGATCCCTTATAACTAATCCAATGAGTTGAACTTGTAGTTACATCTCTAACGAACGATCTAAGAGATTGAAATCACAAGTTTGTATCAATACGAGAGAAATTTAATTGATTCAATTGATCACACATGCTTTATTGAATGTGGTTAACTTGTTGTTACATTCATATTGAATGATTTAGTGGATTGAAATCACAAGTTTGTATGATAATCAATGAGATTTAACTCATTCATATGATCCCCTATAGTTAATCTAATGTTCACTTGTTATAATAAATGATTAAAATGATTAAAATCACTAGTTTATATTGATACAAATGGGACCAATGCAT
Source organism: Nymphaea thermarum (assembly GCA_011799765.1). Classification (NCBI taxonomy): domain Eukaryota; kingdom Viridiplantae; phylum Streptophyta; class Magnoliopsida; order Nymphaeales; family Nymphaeaceae; genus Nymphaea; species Nymphaea thermarum. The sequence continues at coordinate 43,232 of JAANDH010001109.1, forward strand.
TTGCTTGATCCCATGTATCTAATCCAATGATCGCTACATCTATAGTGAATGACTTAAGGGATTGAAATCACAAGTTCTTATCAATAGGAGTGGAATTTAAGTGATTCTCTTAATCACACATATCTAATTGAAATCACAAGTTTAAAAGAAAATAAATGAGACTCAAGTGATTCGTTGTTCACTTATATTTAATCTAATGTAACTCACTTGTTATTACAACTATAATGAATGATTTAAATGATTGAAATCACAAGTTTATATGAAAATGAATGTGATTCATTCCATTCATATGATACCTTTTAGTTAATCTAATATGTTTCACTTGTTGCAATGTCTATGATTTGATTGATCAAAATCTCTAGTTTATATGAGTAGAAATAAGACCAATGCATTTGTTTGATCCCTTATATCTAATCCAATGAGTTGAACTTGTAGTTACATCTCTAACGAATAATCTAAGAGATTGAAATCACAAGTTTGTATCAATACGAGAGGGATTTAATTGATTCATTTGATCACACATATTTAATTGAATGTAGCTAACTTGTTGTTATATTCACATTCAATGATTTAGTGGATTGAAATCACAAGTTCGTATGAAAATGAATGAGATTCAACTTATTCATATGATCTCTTATTGTTAATCTAATATGTTTAACTTGTTATAATTTCTATAATAAATGATTTAAAGGATTAAAATCACTAGTTTATGTAGATACAAATGAGACCAATGCTTTCGTTTGATCCCTTGTAACTAATCCAATGAGTTGAACTTGTAGTTACGTCTCTAACGAAGGATCTAAGAGATTGAAATCACAAGTTCGTATCAATACGAGAGAAATTTAATTGATTCATTTGATCACACATGCTTTATTGAATGTGGTTTACTTGTTTTTACATTCACATTGAATGATTTAGTAGATTGAAATCACAAGTTTGTAAGATAATCAATCACATTCAACTCATTCATATGATCCCCTATAGATAATCTAATGTTCACTTGTTAAAATGAATGATTTAAATGATTAAAATCACTAGTTTATATTGATACAAATGTGACCAATGCATTTGCTTGATCCCTTGTATCTAATCCAATGAGTGTAACTTCTTGTTACGTCTATAGTGAAACGATTTAAGGGATTGAAATCACAAGTTCTTATCAATAGGAGTGAAATTTAAGTGATTCTCATAATCCCACATATCTAATTGAATGTGCTTAACTTGTTGTTACATCCATGTTGAATGATTTGGGGGATTGAAATCACAAGTTTAAAAGAAAATGAATGAGATTCAACTGATTCGTTGCTCACTTATATTTAATCTAATGTAACTCACTTGTTATTTCATCTATAATGAATGATTTAAATTATTGAAATCACTAGTTTATATGAAAATGAATGTGATTCATCTCATTCATATGATCCCTTTTAGTTAATCTAATATGTTTCACTAGTTGTAATGTCTATAACGAATGATTTAAATGATCAAAATCTCTAGTTTATATGGGTAGAGATGGGACCAATGCATTTGTTTGATTCCTTATATCTAATCCAACGAGTTGAACTTGTAGTTACATCTCTAACGAATGATCTAAGAGATTGAAATCACAAGTTTGTATCAATACGAGTGGGATTTAATTGATTCATTTGATCACACATATTTAATTGAATGTAGTTAACTTTTTGTTATATTCACATTCAACGATTTAGTGGATTGAAATCACAAGCTTGTACGAAAATGAATGACATTCAACTTATTCATATGATCTCTTATTGTTAATTTAATATGTTAAACTTGTTATAATGTCTATAATAAATTATTTAAAGGATTAAAATCAATAGTTTATGTAGATACAAGTGAGACCAATGCATTCGTTTGATCCCTTGTTACTAATCCAATGAGTTGAACTTGTAGTCACATCTCTAACAAATGATCTAAGAGATTGAAATCACAAGTTTGTATCAATATGAGAGGGATTTAATAGATTTATTTGATCACACATATTTAATAGAATGTGGTTACCTTTTTGTTATATTCACATTCAATGATTTAGTGGATTGAAATCACAAGTTTGTACGAAAATGAATGAGATTCAACTTATTTATATGATCTCTTATTGTTAATCTAATATGTTAAACATGTTATAATGTCTATAACAAATGATTTAAAAGATTAAAATCACTAGTTTATATAGATACAAATGAGACCAATGCATTCATTTGATCCCTTGTAACTAATCCAATGAGTTCAACTTGTAGTTACATCTCTAACGAACGATCTAAAAGATTGAAATCACAAGTTTGCATCAATACGAGAGATTTAATTGATTCATTTGATCACACATACTTTATTGAATGTGGTTGACTTGTTGTTACAGTCACATTGAATGATTTAGTGGATTGAAATCACAGGTTTGGAGGATAATCAATGAGATTCAACTCATTCATAGGATCCCCTATTGTTAATCTAATATTCACTTGTTATAATGTCTATAATGAATGATTAAAATGATTAAAATCACTAGTTTATATTGATACAAATGAGACCAATGCATTTGTTTGATTCCTTGTATCTAATCCAATGAGTTTAACTTCTTGTTACATCTACAGTGAACGATTTAAGGGAATGAAATCACAAGTTCTTATCAATAGGAGTGGAATTTAAGTGATTCTCTTAATCAAACATATCTAATTGAATGTGCTTAACTTGTTACATTCATATTGAATGATTTGGGAGATTAAAATCACAAGTTGAAAAGAAAATGAATGAGATTCAAGTGATTTGTTGCTCACTTATATTAAAATCTAATGTAACTCACTTGTTATTACATATATAATGAATGATTTGAATGATTGAAATCACAAGTTTATGTAAAAATGAATGAGATTTATCTTATTCATATAATCCCTTTTAGTTAATCTAATATGTTTCACTTGTTGTAATGTATATGACGAATGATTTAAATGATCAAAATCTCTAGTTTATATGGGTACAAATGGGACGAACGCATTTGTTTGATGCTTTATATCTAATCCAATTAGTTGAACTTGTAGTTACATCTCTAACGAATGATCTAAGAGATTGAAATCACAAGTTTGTATCAATATGAGAGGGATTTAATTGATTCATTTGATCACACATATTTAATGGAATGTAGTTAACTTTTTGTTATATTCACATTCAATGATTTAGTGGAGTGAAATCACAAGTTTGTACGAAAATGAATGAGATTCAACTTATTCATATGATCTCTTATTGTTAATCTAATATGTTTAACTTGTTATAATTTCTATAATAAATGATTTAAAGGATTAAAATCACTAGTTTATGTAGATACAAATGAGACCAATGCTTTCGTTTGATCCCTTGTAACTAATCCAATGAGTTGAACTTGTAGTTACGTCTCTAACGAAGGATCTAAGAGATTGAAATCACAAGTTCGTATCAATACGAGAGAAATTTAATTGATTCATTTGATCACACATGCTTTATTGAATGTGGTTTACTTGTTGTTACATTCAAATTGAATGATTTAGTAGATTGAAATCACAAGTTTGTATGATAATCAATGACATTCAACTCATTCATATGATCCCCTATAGATAATCTAATGTTCACTTGTTAAAATGAATGATTTAAATGATTAAAATCACTAGTTTATATTGATACAAATGGGACCAATGCATTTGCTTGATCCCCTGTATCTAATCCAATGAGTGTAACTTCTTGTTACATCTATTGTGAACGATTTAAGGGATTGAAATCACAAGTTCTTATCAATAGGAGTGAAATTTAAGTGATTCTCTTAATCCCACATATCTAATTGAATGTGCTTAACTTGTTGTTACATCCATATTGAATGATTTGGGGGATTGAAATCACAAGTTTAAAAGAAAATGAATGAGATTCAAGTGGCTCGTTGCTCACTTCTATTCAATCAAATGTAACCCACTTGTTATTTCATCTACAATGAATGATTTAAATGATTAAAATCACAAGTTTATATGAAAATGAATGTGATTCATCTCATTCATATGATCCCTTTTAGTTAGCGGATTGAAATCACAAGTTTGTATGATAATCAATGAGATTCAACTCATTCATATGATGCCCTATAGTTAATCAAATGTTCACTTGTTATAATGAATGATTTAAATGATTAAAATCACTAGTTTATATTGATACAAATGGGACCAATGCATTTGTTTGATCCCTTGTCTCTAATACAATGAGTTTAACTTCTTGTTACATCTATAGTGAACGATTTAAGTGACTGAAATCACAAGTTCTTATCAATAGTTGTGGAATTTAAGTGATTCTCTTAATCACACATGTCTAATTGAATGTGCTTAACTTGTTGTTACATCCATAATGAATGATTTAAATGATTGAAATCACAAGTTTATATGAAAATGAATGTGATTCATCTCATTCATATGATCCCTTTTAGTTAATCTAATATGTTTCACTTGTTGTAATGTCTATAACGAATGATTTAAATGATCAAAATCTCTAGTTTATATGAGTAGAAATGGGACGAACGCATTTGTTTGATTCTTTATATCAAATCCAATTAGTTGAACTTGTAGTTACATCTCTAACGAATGATCTAAGAGATTGAAATCACAAGTTTGTATCAATACGAGAGGGATTTAATTGATTCATTTGTTTACACATATTTAATTAAATGTAGTTAACTTTTTGTTATATTCACATTCAATGGTTTAGTTGATTGAAATCACAAGTTTGTACGAAAATGAATGAGATTCAACTTATTCATATGATCTCTTATTGTTAATCTAATATGTTAAACTTGTTATAATGTCTATAATAAATGATTTAAAAGATTAAAATCACTAGTTTATGTCGATACAAATGAAACCAATGCATTCATTTGATCCCTCGTAACTAATCCAATCAGTTGAACTTGTAGTTACATCTCTAACGAACGATCTAAGAGATTGAAATCACAAGTTCACATCAATACGAGAGATATTTAATTGATTCATTTGATCAAACATACTTTATTGAATGTGGTTAACTTGTTGTTACATTCACATTGAATGATTTAGTGGATTGAAATCACAAGTTTGTATGATAATCAATGAGATTCAACTCATTCATATGATCCGCTATAGTTAATCTAATATTCACTTGTTATAAGGATTGATTTAAATTATTAAAATCACTAGTTTACATTGATACAGAACAGACCAATGCATTTGTTTGATCCCTTGTATCTAATCCAATGAGTTTAACTTCTTGTTACATCTATAGTGAACGATTTAAGAATTGAAATCACAAGTTCTTATCAATAGGAGTGGAATTTAAGTGATTCTCTTAATCACACATATCTAATTGAATGTGCTTAACTTGTTGTTACATCCATATTGAATGATTTGGGGGATTGAAATCATAAGTTTAAAAGAAAATGAATGAGAATCAAGTGACTCGTTGCTCACTTATATTTAATCTAATGTAACTCACTTGTTATTACATCTATAATGAATGATTTAAATGATTAAAATCACAAGTTTATATGAAAATGAATGTGATTCATTTCATTCATATGATCCCTTTTAGTTAATCTAATATGTTTTACTTGTTGTAATGTCTATAACGAATGATTTAAATGATCAAAATCTCTAGTTTATATGGGTAGAAATGGGACAAATGCATTTGTTCGATTCCTTATATCTAACCCAATGAGTTGAACTTGTAGTTACATCTCTAACAAATGATCTAAGAGATTGAAATCACAAGTTTGTATCAATACGAGAGGGATTTAATTGATTCATTTGGTCACACATATTTAATTGAATGTAGTTAACTTTTTGTTATATTCACATTAAATGATTTAGTGGATTGAAATCACAAGTTTGTACAAAAATGAATGATATTCAACTTATTCATATGATCTCTTATTGTTAATCTAATATGTTAAACTTGTTATGATGTCTATAATAAATGATTTAAAGGATTAAAATCACTAGTTTATGTAGATACAAATGAGACCAATGCATTCGTTTGATCCCTTGTAACTAATCCAATGAGTAGAACTTGTAGTTACATCTCTAACAAACGATCTAAGAGATTGAAATCACAAGTTTGTCTCAATACGAGAGGGATTTAATAGATTCATTTGATCACACATATTTAATTGAATGCAGTTAACTTTTAGTTATATTCACATTCAATGATTTAGTGGATTGAAATCACAAGTTTGTACGAAAATGAATGAGATTCAACTTATTCATATGATCTCTTATTGTTAATCTAATATGTTAAACTTGTCATAATGTCTATAATAAATGATTTAAAAGATTAAAATCACTAGTTTATGTAGATACAAATGAGACCAATGCGTTTGTTTGATCCCATATATCTAATCCAATTAGTTGAAGTTATAGTCACATCCCTAATGAATCATCTAAGAGATTGAAATTACAAGTTCGTATCAATACAAGAAAGATTTAATTGATTCATTTGATCACACATACCTTATTGAATGTGGTTAACTTGTTGTCACATTCACATTGAATTATTTAGCGGATTGAAATCACAAGTTTGTATGATAATCAATGAGATTCAACTCATTCATATGATCCCCTATAGTTAATCTAATGTTCACTTAATATAATGAATGATTAAAATGATTAAAATCACTAGTTTATATTGATACAAATGGGACCAATGCATTTGTTTGATCCCTTGTATCTAATACAATGAGTTTAACTTCTTGTTACATCTATAGTGAACGATTTGAGTGACTGAAATCACAAGTTCTTATCAATAGTTGTGGAATTTAAGTGATTCTCTTAATCACACATGTCTAATTGAATGTGCTTCACTTGTAGTTACATCCATATTGAATGATTTGAGCGATTGAAATCACAAGTTTAAAAGAAAATGAATGAGAGTCAAGTGATTCGTTGCTCATTTATATTTAATTTAATGTAACTCATTTGTTATTACATCTATAATGAATGATTTAAATGATTGAAATCACAAGTTTATATGAAAATGAATGTGATTCATCTCATTCATATGATCCCTTTTAGTTAATCTAATATGTTTCACTTGTTGTAATGTCTATAACGAATGATTTAAATGATCAAAATCTCTAGTTTATATGAGTAGAAATGGGACGAACGCATTTGTTTGATTCTTTATATCAAATCCAATTAGTTGAACTTGTAGTTACATCTCTAACGAATGATCTAAGAGATTAAAATCACAAGTTTGTATCTATATGAGAGAGATTTAAGTGATTCATTTGATCACACATATTTAATTAAATGTAGTTAACTTTTTGTTATATTCACATTCAATGATTTAGTTGATTGAAATCACAAGTTTGTACAAAAATGAATGAGATTCAACTTATTCATATGATCTCTTATTGTTAATCTAATTTGTTAAACTTGTTATAATGTCTATAATAAATGATTTAAAAGATTAAAATCACTAGTTTATGTAGATACAAATGAAACCAACACATTCGTTTGATCCCTTGTTACTAATCCAATGAGTTGAACTTGTAGTTACATCTCTAACGAACGATCTAAGAGATTGAAATCACAAGTTCGTATCAATACGAGAGAGATTTAATTGATTAATTTGATCACACATACTTTATTGAATGTGGTTAACTTGTCGTTACATTCACATTGAATGATTTAGTGGATTGAATTCACTAGTTTGTATGATAATCAATGAGATTCAACTCATTCATATGATCCTATATAGTTAATCTAACATTAACTAGTTATAATGTCAATAATGAATGATTTAAATGATTAAAATCTGTAGTTTGTATTGATACAAATGAGACCAATGCATTTGTTTGATCCCTTGTATCTAACCAAATGAGTTTAGCTTCTTGTTACATCTATAGTGAACGATTTAAGCGATTGAAGTCACAAGTTCTTATCAATAAGATTGTAATTTATGTGATTCTCTTAATCACACATATCTAATTGAATGTGCTTAACTTGTTACATTCATATTGAATGATTTGGGGTATTGATATCACAAGTTTAAAGGAAAATGAATGAGATTCAAGTGATTCGTTGCTCACTTATATTTAATCTAATGTAACTCACTTGTTATTACATCTATAATGAATGAATTAAATTATTGAAATCACAAGTTTATATGAAAATAAATGTGATTCATCTCATTCATATGATCCCTTTTAGTTAATGTAATATGTTTCACTTGTTGTAATGTCTATTACGAATGATTCAAATGATCAAAATCTCTAGTTTATGTGGGTAGAAATGGGACCAACGCATTTGTTTGATCGCTTATATCTAATCCAATGAGTTGAACTTGTAGTTACATCTCTAACGAATGACCTAAGAGATTGAAATCACAAGTTTGTATCAATACGAGAGAGATTTAATTGATTCATTTGATCACACATATTTAATTGAATATAGTTAACTTGTTGTTATATTCATATTCAATGATTTGGTGGATTGAAATCAAAAGTTTGTATGAAAATGAATGAGATTCAACTTATTCATATGATCTCATACTGTTAAGCTAATATGTTTAAATTGTTATAATGTTTATAATAAATGATTAAAAGGATTAAAATCACTAGTTTATGTAGATACAAATGAGACCAATGGGTTCGTTTGATCCCTTGTAACTAATCTAATGAGTTGAACTTGTAGTTACATCTCTAACAAACATTCTAAGAGATTGAAATCACAAGTTCGAATCAATACAAGAGGGATTTAATTTATTCATTTGATCACACATAATTTATTGAATGTGGTTAACTTGTTGTAACATTCACATTGAATGATTTAGTGGATAGAAATCACTAGTTTGTATGATAATCAATGAGATTGAACTCCTTCATATGATCCACTATAGTTAATCTAATATTCACTTATTATAATGTCTATAATGAATGATTTAAGTGATTAAAATCACTAGTTTATATTGATACAAATGAGACCAATGCATTTGTTTCATCCCTTGTATCTAATCCAATGAGTTTAAATTCTTGTTACATCTATAGTGAACGATTTAAGGGATTGAAATCACAAGTTCTTATGAATAGGAGTGGAATTTAAGTGATTCTCTTAATCACACATATCTAATTGAATGTGCTTAACTTGTTGTTACATCCATATTGAATGATTTGGGGGATTAAAATCACAAGTTTAAAAGAAAATGAATGAGATTCAAGTGATTTGTTGCTCACTTATATTTAATCTAATGTAACTAACTTGTTATTACATCTATAATGAATTATTTAAATGATTGTAATCACAAGTTTATACAAAAATGAATGTGATCCCTTTTAGTTAATCTAATATGTTTCACTTGTTGTAATGTCTATAACGAATGATTGAAATGATCAAAATCTCTAGTTTGTGTGGGTAGAAATGGAACCAACGCATTTGTTTGATCCCTTATATCTAATCCAATGAGTTGAACTTGTAGTTACATCTCTAATGAATGATCTAAGAGATTGAAATCACAAGTTTGTATCAATATGAGAGGGATTTAATTGATGCCTTTGATCACACATATTTAATTGAATGTAGTTAACTTGTTGTTATATTCACATTAAATGATTTTGTGGATTGAAATCACAAGTTTGTATGAAAATGAATGAAATTCAACTTATTGATATGATCTCTTATTGTTAATCTAATATATTTAACTTGTTATAATGTCTATAATAAATTATTTAAAGGATTAAAATCACTAGTTTAGGTAGATACAAATGAGACCAATGCGTTCGTTTGATCCCTTGTAACTAATCCAATGAGTTGAACTTGTAGTTACATCTCTAACGAACGATCTAAGAGATTGAGATCACAAGTTCGTATCAATACGAGAGAGATTTAATTGATTCGTTTGATCACACAGACTTTGTTGAATGTGGTTAACTTTTTGTTACATTAACTTTGAATGATTTAGTGGATTGAAATCACAAGTTTGCATGATAATCAATGAGATTCAATTCTTTCATATGAACCCATATAGTTAATTTAATATCCACTTGTTATAATATTTATAATGAATGATTTAAATGATTAAAATCACTAGTTTATATTGACACAAATGATTGAAATCACTTGTATTTAATCTAATGTAACTCACTTGTTATTACATCTATAATGAATGGTTTAAATGATTGAAATCACAAGTTTGTATGAAAATGAATGTGATTCACCTCATTCATATGATCCGTTTCAGTTAATCTAATATGTTTCACTTATTATAATATCCACAATGAATGATTTTAATGATCAAAATCTCTAGTTTACAAGGGTAGAAATGGGACCGACGCATTTGTTTGATACCTTATATCTAATCCAATGAGTGGAACTTGTAGTTACAACCCTAACGAATCATCTAAGAGATTGAAATTACAAGTTCGTATCAATACGAGAGGGATTTAATTGATTCATTTGACCACACATAATTAATTGAACGTGGTTAACTTGTTGTTACATTCACATTCAATGATTTAGTGGATTGAAATCACAAGTTTGTATGAAAATGAATGAGATTCAACTTATTCATATGATCCCTTATTGTTAATCTAATATGTTTAACTTGTTATAGTGTCCATAATGAATGATTTAATCGATTAAAATAACTAGTTTATGTAGATACAAATGAGACCAATGCATTCATTTGATCCCTTGAAACTAATCCAATGAGTTCAACTTGTAGTTACATCTCTAACGAATGATCTAAGAGATTGAAATCTCAAGTTCGTATCAAAACGAGAGAGATTTAATTGATTCATTTGATTACACATATTTTGTTGAATGTGTTTAACTTGTTGTTACATTCACAATGAATGATTTTGTGGATTTGAATCAGAAGTTTGTATGAAAATGAATGAGATTAAACTCATTCATATGATCCCTTTTAGTTAATCCAATATGTTTCACTTGCTATAATGTCCATAACAAAACATTTAAATGATCAATCATAAGAAATGATTTAAATGATCAAAATCTCTAGTTTATATGGATACAATTGAGACCAATGCATTTGTTTGATCCCATGTATCTAATCCAATGAGTTTAACTTCTTATTACATCTATAGTGAATGATTTAAGAGATTGAAATCATAAGTTCCTATCAATACGAGTGGGATTTAAGTGATTCTCTTGTTCACACATATCTAATTGATTGTTCTTAACTTGTTGTTACATCTATATTGAATGATTTAGTGGATTGAAATCACAACATTAAAAGAAAATGAATGAGATTCAAGTGATCAATGCTGACTTATATTTAATCTAATGGGTCTCAGTTGTTATTACATGTATAAAGAATGATTGAAATCACAAGTTTGTATGAAAATAAATGAGATTCAACTTATTCATATGATCCCTTATTGTTAATCTAATATGTTTAACTTGTTATAATGTCTATAATGAATGATTTAATCGAATAAAATCACTAGTTTATGTAGATACTAATGAGACCAATGCATTCGTTTGATCCCTTGAAACTAATCCAATGAGTTGAACTTGTAGTCACATCTATAATGAACGATCTAGGAGATTGAAATACCAAGTTCGTATCAATATAAGAGTGATTTAATTGATTCATTTGATCACACATATTTAATATAATGTGGTTAACTTGTTGTTACATTCACATTGAATGATTTAGTGGATTAAAATCACAAGTTTGTATGAAAATGAATGAGATTCAACTCATTCATATGATCCCCTCTAGTTAATCAGATATGTTTCACTTGCTATAATGTAAATAACGAATGATTAGAATGATCAAAATCTCAAGTTTATATGGAGACAAATGAGACCAATGCATTTGTTTGATCCCTTATATCTAATCCAATGAGTTTAACTTCTTATTACATCTATAGTGAATGATTTAAGGGATTGAAATCACAAGTTCCTATCAATACGAGTGGGATTTAAGTGATTTTCTTGTTCATACATATCTAATTGAATGCTCTTAACTTGTTGTTACATCTATATTGAATGATTTAGTGGATTGAAATCACAACTTTAAAAGAAAATGAATGAGATTCAAGTGATTCATTGCTCACTTATATTTAATCTAATGTGTCTCACTTGTTATTACATCTATAATGAATGATTTAAATGATTGAAATCACAAGTTTGTATGAAAAAGAATGTGATTCATCTCATTCATATGATCTCGTTTAGTTAATCTAATATGTTTCACTTGTTATAATGTCTACAACGAATGATTTAAATGATCAAAATCTCTAGTTTATATCGGTAGAAATGAGACCAACGCATTTCTTTGATCCCTTATGTCTAATGCAATGAGTTGAACTTATAGTTACATCCCTAACTAATGATCTAAGAGATTGAAATTACAAGTTCGTATCAATACGATAGGGATTTAATTGAATGTGGTCAACTTGTTGTTTTATTCACATTCAATGAATGATTTAAATGATTAAAATCACCAGTTTATATAGATACAAAAGAGACCAATGCATCCGTTTGAATCAGTGGAACTAAGAGATTGAATGATTTAAAGGATTAAAATCACTAGTTTATGTAGATACAAATGAGACCAATGCATTCGTTTGATCCTTTGTAACTTATCCAATGAGTTGAACTTGTAGTTACATCTCTAACGAACGATCTAACAAACTAAAATCACAAGTTTGTATCAATACGAGAGAGATTTAATTGATTCATTTTATCACACATGCTTTATTAAATGTGGTAAACTTGTAGTTACATTCACATTGAATGATTTAGTGGATTGAAATCAAAAGTTTGTATGATAATCAATGAGATTGAACTCATTCATATGATCCCCTATAGTTAATCTAATTTTCACTTATTATAAGGAATGATTTAAATGATTAAAATCACTTGTTTATGTTGATACAAATGGGACCAATGCATTTGTTTGATCCCTTGTATCTAATCCAATGAGTTTAACTTCTTGTTACATCTATAGTGAACGATTTAAGGGATTGAAATCACAAGTTCTTTTCAATAGGAGTGGAATTTAAGTGATTCTCTTAATAACGCATATCTAATTGACTGTGCTTAACTTGTTGATACATCCACATTGAATGATTTGGGGGATTGAAATCACAAGTTTAAAAGCAAATGAATGAGATTCAAGTGGCTCGTTGCTCACTTATATTTAATCTATTGTAACTCACTTGTTATTACATCTATAATGAATGATTTAAATGATTGAAATCACAAGTTTATATGAAAATGAATGTGATTCATATGATCCCTCTTAGTTAATCGAATATGTTTCACTTGTTGTAATGTCTATAACAAATGATTTAAATTATTAAAATCTCTAGTTTATATGGGTAGAAATGGGACCAACACATTTGTTTGATCCCTTATATCTAAACCAATGAGCTGAACTTGTAGTTATATCTCTAACGAATGATCTAAGAGATTGAAATCACAAGTTTGTATCAATACGAGATAGATTTAATTGATTCATTTGATCTCACATATTTAATTTGAATGAAGTTAACTTGTTGTTATATTCACATTCAATGATTTAGTGGATTGAAATCACAAGTTTGTATGAAAATGAATGAGATTCAGCTTATTCATATGATCTCTTATTGTTAATCTAATATGTTTAACTTGTTATAATGTCTATAATAAATGAGTTAAAGGATTAAAATCACTAGTTTATGTTGATACAATTGAGACCAATGCATTCGTTTGATCCCTTGTAACTAATCCAATGAGTGAACTTGTAGTTACATTTCTAACTAACGATCTAAGAGATTGAAATCACAAGTTCGTATCAATACGATAGAGATTTAATTGATTCATTTGATCACACATGTTTGATTGAATGTGGTTAACTTGTTGTACCATTCACATTGAATGATTTAGTGGATTGAAATTACAAGTTTGTATGATAATCAATGAGATTCAACTCATTCAAATGATCCCCAATAGTTAATAAAATGTTCACTTATTATAATGAATGATTTAAATGATTAAATTCACTAGTTTATATTGATACAAATGGGACCAATGCACTTGCTTGATCCCTTGTATCTAATCCAATGAGTATTACTTCTTGTTACATCTATAGTGAACTTTAAGGGACTGTAATCACCAGTTCTTATCAATAGGAGTGGAATTTAAGTGATTCTCTTAATCACACATATCTAATTGAATGTGCTTAACTTGTTGTTACACTCATATTGAATGATTGGAGGGATTGAAATCACAAGTTTAAAAGAAAATGATTGAGATTCAAGTGATTCGTTGCTCACTTATATTTAATTTGATGTTACCCACTTGTTGTTACATCTATAATGAATGATTTAAATGGTTGAAATCACAAGTTTATATGAAAATGAATGTGATTCATCCCATTCATATGATACCTTTTAGTTAATCTAATATGTTTCACTTGTTGTAATGTCTATAACGAATGATTTAATTGATCAAAATCTCTAGTTTATATGGGTAGAAAAGGGGCCAATGCATTTGTTTGATCTCTTATATCTAATCCAATGAGTTGAAGTTGTAGTTACATCTCTAACGAATGATCTAAGAGATTGAAATCACAAGTTTGTATCAATACGAGAGGGACTTAATCGATTCATTTGATCACACATATTTAATTGAATGTAGTTAACTTGTTATATTCACATTCAATGATTTAGTGGATTGAAATCATAGGTTTGTATGAAAATGAATGAGATTCAACTTATTCATATGATGTCTTATTGTTAATCTAATATGTTTAACTTGTTATAATGTCGATAATAAATGATTTAAAAGATTAAAATCACTAGTTTATGTGGATACAAATGAGACCAATGCATTCGTTTGATCCCTTGTAACTAATCCAATGAGTTGAACTTGTAGTTACATCTCTAACGAACGATCTAAGAGATTGAAATCACAAGTTTGTATCAATACGAGAGAAATTTAATTGATTCATTTGATCACACATGCTTTATTGAATGTGGTTAACTTGTTGTTACATTCACATTGAATGATTTAGTGGATTGAAATCACAAGTTTGTATGATAATCAATGAGATTTAACTCATTCATATGATCCCCTATAGTTAATCTAATGTTCACTTGTTATAATAAATGATTAAAATGATTAAAATCACTAGTTTATATTGATACAAATGGGACCAATGCATTTGCTTGATCCCTTGTATCTAATCCAATGAGTGTAACTTCTCGCTACATCTATAGTGAATGACTTAAGGGATTGAAATCACAAGTTCTTATCAATAGGAGTGGAATTTAAGTGATTCTCTTAATCACACATATCTAATTGAAATCACAAGTTTAAAAGAAAATAAATTAGACTCAAGTGATTCGTTGTTCACTTATATTTAATCTAATGTAACTCACTTGTTATTACAACTATAATGAATGATTTAAATGATTGAAATCACAAGTTTATATGAAAATGAATGTGATTCATTCCATTCATATGATACCTATTAGTTAATCTAATATGTTTCACATGTTGCAATGTCTATGATTTGATTGATCAAAATCTCCAGTTTATATGAGTAGAAATGGGACCAATGCAATTGATTGATCCTTTATATCTAATCCAATGAGTTGAACTTGTAGTTACATCTCTAACGAATAATCTAAGAGATTGAAATCACAAGTTTGTACCAATACGAGAGCGATTTAATTGATTCATTTGATCACACATATTTAATTGAATGTAGTTAGCTTGTTGTTATTTTCACATTCAATGATTTAGTGGATTGAAATCAGAAGTTTGTATGAAAATGAATGAGATTCAACTTATTCATATGATCTCTTATTGTTAATCTAATATGTTTAACTTGCTATAATGTCTATAATAAATTATTTAAAGGATTAAAATCACTAGTTTATGTAGATACAAATGAGACCAATGCTTTCGTTTGATCCTTTGTAACTAATCCAATGAGTTGAACTTGTAGTTACGTCTCTAACTAAGGATCTAAAAGATTCAAATCACCAGTTCATATCAATAAGAGAGAAATTTAATTGATTCATTTGATCACACATGCTTTATTGAATGTGGTTTACTTGTTGTCACAAGTTTGTATGATAATCAATGACATTCAACTCATTCATATGATCCCCTATAGATAATCTAATGTTCACTTGTTAAAATGAATTATTTAAATGATTAAAATCACTAGTTTATATTGATACAAATGGGACCAATGCATTTGCTTGATCCCTTGTATCTAATCCAATGAGTGTAACATCTTGTTACATCTATAGTGAACGATTTAAGGGATTGAAATCACAAGTTCTTATCAATAGGAGTGAAATTTAAGTGATTCACTTAATCCCACATATCTAATTGAATGTGCTTAACTTGTTGTTACATCCATATTGAATGATTTGGGGGATTGAAATCACAAGTTTAAAAGAAAATGAATGAGATTCAACGGATTCGTTGCTCACTTATATTTAATCTAATGTAACCCACTTGTTATTTCATCTATAATGAATGATTTAAATTATTGAAATCACTAGTTCTAATGAAAATGAATGTGATTCATCTCATTCATATGATCCCTTTTAGTCAATCTAATATGTTTCACTAGTTGTAATGTGAATGATTTAAATGATCAAAATCTCTAGTTTATATGGGTAGAGATGGGACCAATGCATTTGTTTGATTCCTTATATCTAATCCAACGAGTTGAACTTGTAGTTACATGTCTAACA
>JAANDH010001109.1:60048-78186 GCA_011799765.1 Nymphaea thermarum
ATTGATTCATTTGATCACACATATTTAATTGAATGTAGTTAACTTTTTGTTATATTCACATTCAATGATTTAGTGGATTGAAATCACAAGTTTGTACGAAAATGAATGACATTCAACTTATTCATATGATCTCTTATTGTTAATTTAATATGTTAAACTTGTTATAATGTCTATAATAAATGATTTAAAGGATTAAAATTAATAGTTTATGTAGATACAAGTGAGACCAATGCATTCATTTGATCCCTTGTAACTAATCCAATGAGTTGAACTTGTAGTTACATCTCTAACGAATGCTCTAAGAGATTGAAATCACAAGTTTGTATCAATACGAGAGGGATTTAATAGATTCATTTGATAACACATATTTAATAGAATGTAGTTAACTTTTTGTTATATTCACATTCAATGATTTAGTGGATTGAAATCAAAAGTTTGTACGAGAATGAATGAGATTAAACTTATTCATATCATCTCTTATTGTTAATCTATTATGTTAAACTTGTTATAATGTCTATAACAAATGATTTAAATGACCAAAATCACTAGTTTATGTAGATACAAATGAGACCAATGCATTCATTTGATCCCTTGTAACTAATCCAATGAGTTCAACTTGTAGTTTCATCTCTAACGAACGATCTAAGAGATTGAAATCACAAGTTTGCATCAATACGAGAGATTTAGTTGATTGATTTGATCACACATACTTTATTGAATGTGGTTAACTTGTTGTTACAGTCACATTGAATGATTTAGTGGATTGAAATCACAAGTTTGGATGATAATCAATGAGATTCAACTCATTCATATGATCCCCTATAGTTAATCTAATATTCACTTGTTATAATGTCTATAATGAATGATTAAAATGATTAAAATCACTAGTTTATATTGATACAAATGAGACCAATGCATTTGTTTGATTCCTTGTATCTAATCCAATGAGTTTAACTTCTTGTTACATCTACAGTGAACGATTTAAGGGATTGAAATCACAAGTTCTTATCAATAGGAGTGGAATTTAAGTGATTCTCTTAATCAAACATATCTAATTGAATGTGCTTAACTTGTTACATTCATATTGAATGATTTGGGAGATTAAAATCACAAGTTGAAAAGAAAATGAATGAGATTCAAGTGATTTGTTCCTCACTTATATTTAATCTAATGTAACTCACTTGTTATTACATCTATAATGAATGATTTAAATGATTGAAATCACAAGTATATATGAAAATGAATGTGATTCATCTCATTCATATAATCCCTTTTAGTAAATCTAATATGTTTCACTTGTTGTAATGTCTATAACGAATGATTTAAAATGATCAAAATCTCTAGTTTATATGGGTACTAATGGGACCAACGCATTTGTTTGATTCCGTATATCTAATCCAATGAGTTGAACTTGTAGTTACATCTCTAACGAATGATCTAAGAGATTGAAATCACAAGTTTGTATCAATATGAGAGGGATCTAATTGATTCATTTGCTCACACATATTTAATTGAATGTAGTTAACTTTTTGTTATATTCACATTCAAAGATTTAGTGGAGTGAAATCACAAGTTTGTATGAAAATGAATGAGATTCAACTTATTCATATGATCTCTTATTGTTAATCTAATATGTTTAACTTGTTATAATGTCTATAATAAATGACTTAAAGGATTAAAATCACTAGTTTATGTAGATACAAATGAGACCAATGCATTCGTTTGATCCCTTGTAACTAATCCAATGAGTTGAACTTGTAGTTACATCGCTAACGAACGATCTAAGAGATTGAAATCACAAGTCTGCATCAATACAAGAGATATTTAATTGATTCATTTGATCACACATACTTTATTGAATGTGGTTAACTTGTTGTTACATTCACATTGAATGATTTAGTGGATTGAAATCACAAGTTTGGATGATAATCAATGAGATTCAACTCATTCATATGATCCCCTATAGTTAATCTAATAATCACTTGTTATACTGTCTATAATGAATTATTTAAATGATTAAAATCACTTGTTTATATTGATACAAATGAGACCAATGCATTTGTTTGATTCCTTGTATCTAATCCAATGAGTTTTACTTCTTGTTACATCTACAGTGAACGATTTAAGGGATTGAAATCACAAGTTCTTATCAATAGGAGTGGAATTTAACTGGTTCTCTTAATCAAACATATCTAATTGAATGTGCTTAACTTGTTACATTCATATTGAATGATTTGGGAGATTAAAATCACAGGTTGAAAAGAAAATGAATGAGATTCAAGTGATTTGTTGCTCACTTATATTTAATCTAATGTAACTCACTTGTTATTACATCTATAATGAATGATTTAAATGATTGAAATCACAAGTTTATGTGAAAATGAATGTGATTCATCTCATTCATATAATCCCTTCTAGTTAATCTAATATGTTTCACTTGTTGTAATGTCTATAACGAATGATTTAAATGATCAAAATCTCTAGTTTATATGGGTAGAAATGGGACGAACGCATTTGTTTGATTCTTTATATCTAATGCAATTAGTTGAACTTGTAGTTACATCTCTAACGAATGATCCAAGAGATTGAAATCACAAGTTTGTATCAATATGAGAGGGATTTAATTGATTCATTTGATCACACATATTTAATGGAATGTAGTTAACTTTTTGTTATTTTCACATTCATTAAACTTGTTATAATGTCTATAATAAATGATTTAAAAGATTAAAATCACTAGTTTATGTCGATACAAATGAGACCAATGCATTCATTTGATCCCTCGTAAATAATCCAATGAGTTGAACTTGTAGTTACATCTCTAACGAACGATCTAAGAGATTGAAATCACAAGTTTGCATCAATACGAGAGATATTTAATTGATTCATTTGATCAAACATACTTTATTGAATGTGGTTAACTTGTTGTTACATTCACATTGAATGATTTAGTGGATTGAAATCACAAGTTTGTATGATAATCAATGAGATTCAACTCATTCATATGATCCCCTATAGTTATTCTAATATTCACTTGTTATAATGATTGATTTAAATTATTAAAATCACTAGTTTATATTGATACAGAAGAGACCAATGCATTTGTTTGATCCCTTGTATCTAATCTAATGAGTTTAACTTCTTGTTACATCTATAGTGAACGATTTGAGAATTGAAATCACAAGTTCTTATCAATAGGAGTGGAATTTAAGTGATTCTCTTAATCACACATATCTAATTGAATGTGCTTAACTTGTTGTTACATCCATATTGAATGATTTGGAGGATTCAAATCATAAGTTTAAAAGAAAATGAATGAGATTCAAGTGACTCGTTGCTCACTTATATTTAATCTAATGTAACTCACTTGTTATTACATCTATAATGAATGATTTAAATGATTAAAATCACAAGTTTATATGAAAATGAATGTGATTCATCTCATTCATATGATCCCTTTTAGTTAATCTAATATGTTTTACTTGTTGTAATGTCTATAACGAATAATTTAAATGATCAAAATCTCTAGTTTATATGGGTAGAAATGGGACCAATGCATTTGTTTGATTCCTTATATCTAACCCAATGAGTTGAACTTGTAGTTACATCTCTAACAAATGATCTAAGAGATTGAAATCACATGTTTGTATCAATACGAGAGGGATTTAATTGATTCAATTGGTCACACATATTTAATTGAATGTAGTTAACTTTTTGTTATATTCACATTAAATGATTTAGTGGATTGAAATCACAAGTTTGTACAAAAATGAATGAGATTCAACTTATTCATATGATCTCTTATTGTTAATCTAATATGTTAAACTTGTTATGATGTCTATAATAAATGATTTAAAGGATTCAAATCACTAGTTTATGTAGATACGAATGACACCAATGTATTCGTTTGATCCCTTGTAACTAATCCAATGAGTGGAACTTGTAGTTACATTTCTAACAAACGATCTAAGAGATTGAAATCACAAGTTTGTCTCAATACGAGAGGGATTTAATAGATTCATTTGATCACACATATTTAATAGAATGTAGTTAACTTTTTGTTATATTCACATTCAATGATTTAGTGGATTGAAATCACAAGTTTGTACGAAAATGAATGAGATTCAACTTATTCATATGATCTCTTATTGTTAATCTAATATGTTAAACTTGTGATAATGTCTATAATAAATGATTTAAAAGATTAAAATCACTAGTTTATGTAGATACAAATGAGACCAATGCGTTTGTTTGATCCCTTATATCTAATCCAATGAGTTGAACTTATAGTCACATCCCTAACGAATGATCTAAGAGATTGAAATTACAAGTTCGTATCAATACGAGAAAGATTTAATTGATTCATTTGATCACACATACCTTATTGAATGTGGTTAACTTGTTGTCACATTCACATTGAATTATTTAGCGGATTGAAATCACAAGTTTGTATGATAATCAATGAGATTCAACTCATTCATATGATCCCCTATAGTTAATCTAATGTTCACTTGTTATAATGAATGATTTAAATGACTAAAATCACTAGTTTATATTGATACAAATGGGACCAATGCATTTGTTTGATCCCTTGTATCTAATACAATGAGTTTAACTTCTTGTTACATCTATAGTGAACGATTTAAGTGACTGAAATCACAAGTTCTTATCAATAGTTGTGGAATTTAAGTGATTCTCTTAATCACACATGTCTAATTGAATGTGCTTAACTTGTTGTTACATCCATAATGAATGATTTAAATGATTGAAATCACAAGTTCATATGAAAATGAATGTGATTCATCTCATTCATATGATCCCTTTTAGTTAATATAATATGTTTCACTTGTTGTAATGTCTATAACGAATGATTTAAATGATGAAAATCTCTAGTTTATATGAGTAGAAATGGGACGAACGCATTTGTTTGATTCTTTATATCAAATCCAATTAGTTGAACTTGTAGTTACATCTCTAACAAATGATCTAAGAGATTGAAATCACAAGTTTGTTTCAATACGAGAGGGATTTAATTGATTCATTTGATCACACATATTTAATTAAATGTAGTTAACTTTTTGTTATATTCACATTCAATGATTTAGTTGATTGAAACCACAAGTTTGTACGAAAATGAATGAGATTCAACTTATTCATATGATCTCTTATTGTTAATCTAATATGTTAAACTTGTTATAATGTCTATAATAAATGATTTAAAAGATTAAAATCACTAGTTTATGTCGATACAAATGAGACCAATGCATTCATTTGATCCCTCGTAACTAATCCAATGAGTTGAACTTGTAGTTACATCTCTAACGAACGATCTAAGAGATTGAAATCACAAGTTCACATCAATACGAGAGATATTTAATTGATTCATTTGATCAAACATACTTTCTTGAATGTGGTTAACTTGTTGTTACATTCACATTGAATGATTTAGTGGATTGAAATCACAAGTTTGTATGATAGTCAATGAGATTCAACTCATTCATATGATCCGCTATAGTTAATCTAATATTCACTTGTTATAAGGATTGATTTAAATTATTAAAATCACTAGTTTATATTGATACAGAAGAGACCAATGCATTTGTTTGATCACTTGTATCTAATCCAATGAGTTTAACTTCTTGTTACATCTATAGTGAACGATTTAAGAATTGAAATCACAAGTTCTTTTCAATAGGAGTGGAATTTAAGTGATTCTCTTAATCACACATATCTAATTGAATGTGCTTAACTTGTTGTTACATCCATATTGAATGATTTGGGGGATTGAAATCATAAGTTTAAAAGAAAATGAATGAGATTCAAGTGACTCGTTGCTCACTTATATTTAATCTAATGTAACTCACTTGTTATTACATCTATAATGAATGATTTAAATGATTAAAATCACAAGGTCATATGAAAATGAATGTGATTCATCTCATTCATATGATCCCTTTTAGTTAATCTAATATGTTTTACTTGTTGTAATGTCTATAACGAATGATTTAAATGATCAAAATCTCTAGTTTATATGGGTAGAAATGGGACCAATGCATTTGTTTGATTCCTTATATCTAACCCAATGAGTTGAACTTGTAGTTACATCTCTAACAAATGATCTAAGAGATTGAAATCACAAGTTTGTATCAATACGAGAGGGATTTAATTGATTCATTTGGTCACACATATTTAATTGAATGTAGTTAACTTTTTGTTATATTCACATTAAATGATTTAGTGGATTGAAATCACAAGTTTGTACAAAAATGAATGAGATTCAACTTATTCATATGATCTCTTATTGTTAATCTAATCTGTTAAACTTGTTATGATGTCTATAATAAATGATTTAAAGGATTAAAATCACTAGTTTATGTCGATACAAATGAGACCAATGCATTCGTTTGATCCCTTGTAACTAATCCAATGAGTGGAACTTGTAGTTACATCTCTAACAAACGATCTAAGAGATTGAAATCACAAGTTTGTCTCAATACGAGAGGGATTTAATAGATTCATTTGATCACACATATTTAATTAAATGTAGTTAACTTTTAGTTATATTCACATTCAATGATTTAGTGGATTGAAATCACAAGTTTGTACGAAAATGAATGAGATTCAACTTATTCATATGATCTCTTATTGTTAATCTAATATGTTAAACTTGTCATAATGTCTATAATAAATGATTTAAAAGATTAAAATCACTAGTTTATGTAGATACAAATGAGACCAATGCGTTTGTTTGATCCCTTATATCTAATCCAATGAGTTGAACTTATAGTCACATCCCTAACGAATGATCTAAGAGATTGAAATTACAAGTTCGTATCAATACGAGAAAGATTTAATTGATTCATTTGATCACACATACCTTATTGAATGTGGTTAACTTGTTGTCACATTCACATTGAATTATTTAGCAGATTGAAATCACAAGTTTGTATGATAATCAATGAGATTCAACTCATTCATATGATCCCCTATAGTTAATCTAATGTTCACTTATTATAATGAATGATTTAAATGATTAAAATCACTAGTTTATATTGATACAAATGGGACCAATGCATTTGTTTGATCCCTTGTATCTAATACAATGAGTTTAACTTCTTGTTACATCTATAGTGAACGATTTAAGTGACTGAAATCACAAGTTCTTATCAATAGTTGTGGAATTTAAGTGATTCTCTTAATCACACATGTCTAATTGAATGTACTTAACTTGTTGTTACATCCATAATGAATGATTTAAATGATTGAAATCACAAGTTTATATGAAAATGAATGTGATTCATCTCATTCATATGATCCCTTTTAGTTAATCTAATATGTTTCACTTGTTGTAATGTCTATAACGAATGATTTAAATGATGAAAATCTCTAGTTTATATGAGTAGAAATGGGACGAACGCATTTGTTTGATTCTTTATATCAAATCCAATTAGTTGAACTTGTAGTTACATCTCTAACGAATGATCTAAGAGATTAAAATCACAAGTTTGTATCAATACGAGAGGGATTTAATTGATTCATTTGATCACACATATTTAAATAAATGTAGTTAACTTTTTGTTATATTCACATTCAATGATTTAGTTGATTGAAATCACAAGTTTGTACGAAAATGAATGAGATTCAACTTATTCATATGATCTCTTATTCACAAGTTTGTTATTCACTAGTTTATGTAGATACAAATGAGACCAACGCATTCGTTTGATCCCTTGTTACTAATCCAATGAGTTGAACTTGTAGTTACATCTCTAACGAACGATCTAAGAGATTGAAATCACAAGTTTGCATCAATACGAGAGATATTTAATTGATTCATTTGATCACACATACTTTATTGAATGTGGTTAACTTGTTGTTACATTCACATTGAATGATTTAGTGGATTGAAATCACAAGTTTGTATGATAATCAATGAGATTCAACTCATTCATATGATCCTCTATAGTTAATCTAATGTTCACTTGTTATAATAAATGATTTAAATGATTAAAATCACTAGTTTATATTGATACAAATGGGTCCAATGCATTTGTTTGATCCCTTGTATCTAATCCAATGAGTTTAACTTCTTGTTACTTCTATAGTGAACGATTTAAGGGATTGAAATCACAGGTTCTTATCAATAGTTGTGGAATTTAAGTGATTCTCTTAGTCACACATGTCTAATTGAATGTGCTTAACTTGTTGTTACATCCATATTGAATGATTTAGGGGATTGAAATCACAAGTTTAATCTAATGTAACTCACTTGTTATTACATCTATAATGGATGATTTAAATGATTGAAATCACAAGTTTATGTGAAAATGAATGTGATTCATCTCATTCATATGATCCCTTTTAGTTAATCTAATATGTTTCACTTGTTATAATGTCTATAACGAATGATTTAAATTATCAAAATCAGTAGTTTGTATGGGTAGAAATGGGACCAACACATTTGTTGATCTCTAAGCCAATGTGTTGAACTTGTTGTTACATCTGCAACAAATGATCTAAGAGATTGAAATCACAAGTTTGTATCAATAGGAGAGGGTTTCAATTGATTCATTTGATCACACATATTTAATTGAATGTGGTTAACTTGTTATTATATTCACATTCAATGATTTAATGGATTGAAATCACAAGTTTGTATGAAAATGAATGAGATTCAACTTATTCATATGATCTCTTATTGTTAATCTAATATGTTTAACTTGTTATAATGTCTATAATAAATGATTTAAAGGATTAAAATCACTTGTTTTTGTAGATACAAATGAGACCAATGCATTCGTTTGATCCCTTGTAACTAATACAATGACTTGAACTTGTAGTTACGTCTCCAACGAACGATCTAAGAGATTGAAATCACAAGTTCGTATCAATACGAGAGAGATTTATTTGATTAATTTGATCACACATACTTTATTGAATGTGGTTAACTTGTCGTTACATTCACATTGAATGATTTAGTGGATTAAATTCATTAGTTTCTATGTCAATAATGAATGTCAATAATGAATGATTTAAATGATCATTAGTTTGTATGTCGTTACATTCGTATCATTCATATGATCCTATATAGTTAATCTAATATTCACTAGTTATAATGTCAATAATGAATGATTTAAATGATTAAAATCAATAGTTTGTATTGATACAAATGAGACCAATGCATTTGTTTGATCCCTTGTATCTAACCAAATGAGTTTAACTTCTTGTTACATCTATAGTGAACGATTTAAGCGATTGAAGTCACAAGTTCTTATCAATAGGAGTGGAATTTAAGTGATTCTCTTAATCACACATATCTAATTGAATGTGCTTAACTTGTTGTTACATCCATATTGAATGATTTGGGAGATTAAAATCACAAGTTTAAAAGAAAATGAATGAGATTCAAGTGATTTGTTGCTCACTTATATTTAATCTAATGTAACTCACTTGTTATTACATCTACAATGAATGATTTAAATGATTGCAATCACAAGTTTATACGAAAATGAATGTGATTCATCTCTTTCGTATGATCCCTTTTAGTTAATCTAATATGTTTCACTTATTGTAATGTCTATAACGAATGATTGAAATGATCAAAATTTCTAGTTTGTGTGGGTATAAATGGAACCAACGCATTTGTTTGATCCCTTATATCTAATCCAATGAGTTAAACTTGTAGTTACATCTCTAATGAATGATCTAAAAGATTGAAATCACAAGTTTGTATCAATATGAGAGGGATTTAATTGATGCCTTTGATCACACATATTTAATTGAATGTAGTTAACTTGTTGTTATATTCACATTAAATGATTTTGTGGATTGAAATCACAAGTTTGTATGAAAATGAATGAGATTCAACTTATTGATATGATCTCTTATTGTTAATCTAATATATTTAACTTGTTATAATATCTATAATAAATTATTTAAAGGATTAAAATCACTAGTTTAGGTAGATACAAATGAGACCAATGCGTTCGTTTGATCCCATGTAACTAATCCAATGTGTTGAACTTGTAGTTACATCTCTAACGAACGATCTAAGAGATTGAGATCACAAGTTCGTATCAATACGAGAGAGATTTAATTGATTCGTTTGATCACACATACTTTGTTGAATGTGGTTAACTTTTTGTTACATTCACTTTGAATGATTTAGTGGATTGAAATCACAAGTTTGCATGATAATCAATGAGATTCAATTCTTTCATATGAACCCCTATAGTTAATTTAATATCCACTTGTTATAATGTTTATAATGAATGATTTAAATGATTAAAATCACTAGTTTATATTGATACAAATGAGACCAATGCATTTGTTTGATCCATTGTATCTAATCCAATGAGTTTAACTTCTTGTTACATCTATAGTGAACGATTTAAGCGATTGAAGTCACAAGTTCCTATCAATAAGAGTGGAATTTAAGTGATTCTCTTAATCACACATGACTAATTGAATGTTCTTAACTTGTTACATTCATATTGAATAATTTGGGGGATTGAAATCACAAGTTTAAAAGAAAATGAATGAGATTCAAGTGATTCGTTGCTCACTTATATTTAATCTAATGTAACTCACTTGTTATTACATCTATAATGAATGACTTAAATGATTTAACTCACAAGTATATATGAAAATAAATGTGATTCATCTCATTCATATGATCCCTTTTAGTTAATGTAATATGTTTCACTTGTTGTAATGTCTATAACGATTGGTTCAAATGATCAAAATCTCGAATTTATGTGGGTAGAAATGGGACCAACGCATTTGTTTGATCCCTTATATCTAATCCAATGAGTTGAACTTGTAGTTACATCTCTAACGAATGACCTAAGAGATTGAAATCACAACTTTGTATCAATACGAGAGGGATTTAATTGATTCATTTGATTACACATATTTAATTGAATGTAGTTAACTTGTTGTCATATTCACATTCAATGATTTAGTGGATTGAAATCAAAAGTTTGTTTGAAAATGAATGAGATTCAACTTATTCATATGATCTCTTATTGTTAATCTAATATTTTTAACTTGTTATAATGTCTATAATAAATGATTTAATGGATTAAAATCACTAGTTTATTTAGATACAAATGAGACCATTTTGTTTGTTTGATCCCTTGTAACTAATCCAATGAGTTGAACTTGTAGTTACATCTCTAACGAATGATCTAAGAGATTGAAATCACAAGTTTTTATCAATACGATAGAGATTTAATTGATTCATTTGATCACACATACTTTATTGAATGTGGTTAACTTGTTGTTACATTCACATTGAATGATTTAGTGGATTGAAATCACTACTTTGTATGATAATCAATGAGATTCAACTCATTCATATGTTCCCCTATAATTAATCTAATATTCACTTGTTATAATGTCTATAATGAATGATTAAAATGATTAAAATCACTAGTTTATATTGATACAAATGAGACCAATGCATTTGTTTGATCCATTGTATCTAATCCAACGAGTTTAACTTCTTGTTACATCTATAGTGAACGATTTAAGGGATTGAAATCACAAGTTCTTATCAATAGGAGAGGAATTTAAGTGATTCTCTTAATCACACATATCTAATTGAATGTACTTAACTTGTTGTTACATCCATATTGAATGATTTGGGGGATTAAAATCACAAGTTTAAAAGAAAATAAATGAGATTCAAGTGATTCGTTGCTCACTTATATTTAATCTAATGTAACTCACTTGTTATTACATCTATAATGAATGATTTAAATGATTGAAATCATAAGTTTATATGAAAATGAATGTGATTCATCTCATTCATAAGATTCCTTTTAGTTAATGTAATATGTTTCACTTGGTGTAATGTCTGTAATGAATGATTCAAATGATCAAAATCTCTAGTTTATATGTGTAGAAATGGGACCAACGCATTTGTTTGATCCCTTATATGTAATCCTATGAGTTGAACTTGTAGTTACATCTCTAATGAATGATCTAAGAGATTGAAATCACAAGTTTGTTTCAATACGAGAGAGGTTTTACTGATTCATTTGATCACACATACTTTATTGAATGTGGTTAACTTGTTGTTACATTCAAATTGAATGATTTAGTGGATTGAAATCACAAGTTTGTATGATAATCAATGAGATTCAACTCATTCATATGATCCCCTATAGTTAACCTAATATTCACTTGTTATAATGTCTATAATGAATGATTTAAATGATCAAAATCACTAGTTTATATTGATACAAATGGGACCAATGGATTTGTTTGATCCCTTGTATCTAATCCAATGAGTTTAACATGTTGTTACATGTATAGTGAACGATTTAGGATATTGAAATCATAAGTTCTTATCAATAGAAGTGGAGTTTAAGTGATTCTCTTAATCACACATATCTAATTGAATGATTTGGGGGATTAAAATCACAAGTTTAAAAAAAATGAATGAGATTCAAGTGATTCATTGCTCACTTATATTTAATCTAATGTAACTCACTTGTTATTACATCTATAATGAATGGTTTAAACGATTGAAATCACAAGTTTATATAAAAATGAATGTGATTCATCTCATTCGTATGATCCCTTTTAGTTAATCTAATATGTTTCACTTGTTGTAATGTCTATAACGAATGATTTATATGATCAAAATCTCTAGTTTATTTTGGTAGAAATGGGACCATCACATTTGTTTGATCCCTTATATCTAATCCAATGAGTTGAACTTGTAGTTACATCTCTAACGCATGATATAAGAGATGGAAATCACAAGTTTGTATCAATACGAGAGGGATTTAATTGATTCATTTGATCACACATATTTAATTGAATGTAGTTAACTTGTTGTTATATTCACATTCAATGATTTAGTGGAATGAAATCACAAGTTTGTATGAAAATGAATGAGATTCAACTTATTCATATGATCTCTTATTGTTAATCAAATATGTTTAACTATTATAATGTCTATAATAAATGATTTAAAGGATTAAAATCACTAGTTTATATAGATACAAATGAGACCTATTCATTCGCTTGATCCCTTATAGCTAATCCAATGAGTTGAACTTGTAGTTACATCTATAACGAATGATTTGAGAGATTGAAATCGCAAGTTTGTATCAATATGAGAGGGATTTAATTGATTCATTAGATCACACATATTTAATTGAATGTAGTTAACTTGTTGTTATATTCACATTCAATGATTTAGAGGATTGAAATCACAAGTTTGTATGAAAATGAATGAGATTTAACTTATTCATATGATCTCTTATTGTTAATCTAATATGTTTAACTTGTTATAATGTCTATAATAAATGATTTAAAGAATTAAAATCACTAGTTAAGGTAGAAACAAATGAGACCAACGGATTTGTTTGATCCCTTGTATCTAATCCAATGAGTTGTACTTGTAGTTACATCTCTAACGAACGATCTAAGACGTTGAAACCACAAGTTCGTATCAATACAAGAGAGATTCAATTGATTCATTTGATCACACATACTTTGTTGAATGTGGTTAACTTGTTGTTACATCTATATTGAATGATTTGGGGGATTGAAATCACAAGTTTAAAAAAAAAATGAATGAGATTCAAGTGATTCGTTGCTCACTTATATTTAATCTAATGTAGCTCACCTGTTATTACATCTATAATGAGTGATTTAAATTATTGAAATCATAAGTTTATATGAAAATGAATGTGGTTCATCTCATTCATATGATCCCTTTTACTTAATCTAATATGTTTCACTTGTTATAATGTCTATAACGAATGATTTAAATGATCAAAATCTCTAGTTTATATGGGTAGAAATGGGTCCAACGCATTTGTTTGATTCCTTATATCTAATCCAAAGAGTTGAACTTGTAGTTACATCTCTAACAAATGATCTAAGAGATTGAAATAACAAGTTTGTATCAATACGAGAGGGATTTAATTGATTAATTTGATCACACATATTTAATTGAATGTAGTTAACTTGTTGTTATATTCACATTCAATGATTTAGTAGATTGAAATCACAAGTTTGTACGAAAATGAATGATATTCAACTTATTCATATGATATTTTTTTGTCAATTTAATATGTTTAACTTGTTATAATGTCTATAATAAATGATTTAAACGATTAAAATCACTAGTTTATGTATATACAAAGGAGGCCAATGCATTCGTTTAATCCCTTGTAACTAATCCAATGAGTTGAACTTGTAGTTACATCTCTAACGAACGATCTAAGACATTGAAATCACAAGTTCGTATCAATACGAGAGAGATTTAATTGATTCATTTGATCACACATACTTTAT
This sequence comes from Nymphaea thermarum, assembly GCA_011799765.1. Classification (NCBI taxonomy): domain Eukaryota; kingdom Viridiplantae; phylum Streptophyta; class Magnoliopsida; order Nymphaeales; family Nymphaeaceae; genus Nymphaea; species Nymphaea thermarum. Next base: position 74,368 of record JAANDH010001109.1, read on the forward strand.
TGAATGTGGTCAACTTGTTGTAACATTCACATTGAATGATTTAGTGGATTGAAATCACAAGTTTGTATGATAGTCAACTCATTCATAAGATCGCGTATAGTTAATCTAATATTCACTTGTTATAATGAATGATTTAAATGATTAAAATCACTAGTTTATATTGATACAAATCGGACCAATGCATTTGTTTGATCTCTTGTATCTAATCCAATGAGTTTAACTTCTTGTTACATCTATAGTGAATGATTTAAGGATTGAAATCAGAAGTTCTTATCAATAGGAGTGGAATTTAAGTGATCCTCTTAATCACATATATCTAATTGAATGTGCTTAACTTGTTGTTACATCCATATTGAATGATTTGGGGGATTGAAATCACAAGTTTAAAGGAAAATGAATGAGATTCAAGTGGCTCGTTGCACACTTATATTTAATCTAATGTAACTCACTTGTTATTACATCTATATTGAATGATTTAAATGATTGAAATCACAAGTTTATACGAAAATGGATGTGATTCATCTCATTCATACGATCCCTTTTAGTTAATGTAATACGTTTCACTAGTTGGAATGTCTATAACGAATTATTCAAATGATCAAAATCTCTACTTTATATATGTTGAAATGGGACCAACGCATTTGTTTAATCCCTTATATCTAATACAAAGAGTTAAACTTGTAGTTACATCTCTAACGAATGATCTAAGAGATTGAAATCACAAGTTTGTATCAATACGAGAGAGATTTAATTGATTCATTTGATCATACATATTTGATTGAATGTAGTTAACTTTTTTTTATATTCACATTGAATGATTTAGTGGATTGAAATCACAAGTTTGTATGAAAATGAATGAGATTCAACTTATTCATATGATGTCTTATTGTTAATCTAATATGTTTAACTTGTTATAATGTCGATAATAAATGATTTAAAGGATTAAAATCACTAGTTTATGTGGATACAAATGAGGCCAATGCATTTGTTTGATCCCTTGTAACTAATCCAATGAGTTGAACTTGTAGTTACATCTCTAACGAACGATCTAAGAGATTGAAATCACAAGTTTGTATCAATACGAGAGAAATTTAATTGTTTAATTTGATCACACATGCTTTATTGAATGTGGTTAACTTGTTGTTACATTCACATTGAATAATTTAGTGGATTGAAATCACAAGTTTGTATGATAATCAATGAGATTCAACTCATTCATATGATCCCCTATAGTTAATCTAATGTTCACTTGTTATAATAAATGATTAAAATGATTAAAATCACTAGTTTATATTGATACAAATGGGACCAATGCATTCGCTTGATCCCTTGTATCTAATCCAATGACTGTAACTTCTTGCTACATCTATAGTGAATGACTTAAGGGATTGAAATCACAAGTTCTTATCAATAGGAGTAGAATTTAATGTAACTCACTTGTTATTACATCTATAATGAATGATTTAAATGGTTGAAATCACAAGTTTATATGAAAATGAATGTGATTCATCCCATTCATATGATACCTTTTAGTTAATCTAATATGTTTCACTTGTTGTAATGTCTATAACGAATGATGTAATTGATCAAAATCTCTAGTTTATATGGGTAGAATTGGGATCAATGCATTTGTTTGATCCCTTATATCTAATCCAATGAGTTGAACTTGTAGTTACATCTCTAACGAATCATCTAAGAGATTGAAATCACAAGTTTGTATCAATACGAGAGGGATTTAACTGATTCATTTGATCACACATATTAAATTTGAATGTAGTTAACTTGTTGTTATATTCACATTCAATGATTTAGTGGATTGAAATCACAAGTTTGAATGAAATTGAATGTGATTCAACTCATTCATATGATCTCTTATTTTTAATCTAATATGTTTAACTTGTTATAATGTCTATAATAAACGATTTAAAACATTGAAATCACTAGTTTATGTAGATACAAATGAGACCAATGCATTTGTTTGAACCCTTATATCTAATCCAATGAGTTGAACTTGTAGTCACATCCCAAACGAATGATCTAAGAGATTGAAATTAAAAGTTCGTATCAATACGAGAGAGATTTAATTGATTCATTTGATCACACATACTTTATTGAATGTGGTTAACTTGTTGTTACATTCACATTGAATGATTTAGTGGATTGAAATCACAAGTTTGTATGATAATCAATGAGATTCAACTCATTCATATGATCCCCTATAGTTAATCAAATGTTCACTTGTTATAATGAATGATTTAAATGATCAAAATTACTTGTTTATATTGATACAAATGGGACCAATGCATTTGCTTGATCCCTTGTATCTAATCCAATGAGTGTAACTTCTTGTTACATCTATAGTGAACGATTTAAGGGATTGAAATCACAAGTTCTTATCAATAGGAGTGGAATTTAAGTGATTCTCTTAATCACACATATCTAATTGAATGTGCTTAACATGTAGTTACATCCATATTGAATGATTTGAGCGATTGAAATCACAAGTTTAAAAGAAAATGAATGAGAGTCAAGCGATTCGTTGCTCATTTATATTTAATTTAATGTAACTCATTTGTTATTACATCTATAATGAATGATTTAAATGGTTGAAATCACAAGTTTATATGAAAATGAATGTGATTCATCCCATTCATATGATACCTTTTAGTTAATCTAATATGTTTCACTTGTTGTAATGTCTATAACGAATGATTTAATTGATCAAAATCTCTNTGCTCATTTATATTTAATTTAATGTAACTCATTTGTTATTACATCTATAATGAATGATTTAAATGGTTGAAATCACAAGTTTATATGAAAATGAATGTGATTCATCCCATTCATATGATACCTTTTAGTTAATCTAATATGTTTCACTTGTTGTAATGTCTATAACGAATGATTTAATTGATCAAAATCTCTAGTTTATATGGGTAGAAATGGGACCAATGCATTTGTTTGATCCCTTATATCTAATCCAATGAGTTGAACTTGTAGTTACATCTCTAACGAATGATCTAAGAGGTTGAAATCACAAGTTTGTATCAATACGAGAGGGATTTAATTGATTCATTTGATCACACATATTTAATTTGAATGAAGTTAACTTGTTGTTATATTCACATTCAATGATTTAGTGGATTGAAATCACAAGTTTGTATGAAAATGAATGTGATTCGGCTTATTCGTATGATCTCTTATTTTTAATCTAATATGTTTAACTTGTTATAATGTCTATAATAAATGAGTTAAAGGATTAAAATCACTAGTTTATGTTGATACAATTGAGACCAATGCATTCGTTTGATCCCTTGTAACTAATCCAATGAGTGAACTTGTAGTTACATTTCTAACAAATGATCTAAGAGATTGAAATCACAAGTTCGTATCAATACGAGCGAGATTTAATTGATTCATTTGATCACACATGTTTTATTGAATGGGGTTAACTTGTTGTTACATTTACATTGAATGATTTAGTGGATTGAAATCACAAGTTTGTATGATAATCAATGAGATTCAACTCATTCATATGATCCCCAATAGTTAATAAAATGTTCACTTATTATAATGAATGATTTAAATGATTAAAATCACTAGTTTATATTGATACAAATGGGACCAATGCACTTGCTAGATCCCTTGTATCTAATCCAATGAGTGTTACTTCTTGTTACATCTATAGTGAACTTTAAGGGATTGAAATCACCAGTTCTTATCAATAGGAGTGGAATTTAAGTGATTCTCTTAATCACACATATCTAATTGAATGTGCTTAACTTGTTGTTACACCCATATTGAATGACTTGAGAATTT
>JAANDH010001110.1:0-41167 GCA_011799765.1 Nymphaea thermarum
ACTATCTAAACAAAAATCCTAGAGAGAAAAACACGTTGCCAGGGAAAGGCTATATTACTATACCATATCCAGGAATAAATAAAATGATAGCCTATCCAAACACAGATCCAAACCTGGTGAAAATGGTACACAGTTATGGATTACTACATACCGTTTATACCAGTAATGCCAAAGAATTGGAAGAAATTCCAGAATTATGCTTCCATATCTGTAATAGTATTAATATATTGTTTGTATTATCTAGATTTAGTATTCCTTGTTTCCATTCTTTTTCTTCAATGTTTGTTTTTAATCTGAATTTCCAAATTCTTTCCCATCTTTCATTTTTACTATAATCATCATATGTTAGAGCGGCTATATCATCCCTACCATAATGTACATTTAAGGGTCGTTTGATTGTTGTCCATTCAAACATGTCGTCCTTTCTACACACTATTGTCATGTTTTTATAGACAATAATGTTTTTTGTCTGTTATGATTTTTTGAACATGACATTATGTTCCTCTTGTTCGGCGTTTTTTCCGCATATGTCTATTTTATTTGTTCTGTTCATCTTGTCTAGTGTTTGTTTTCTCCGTTCTATTTGTCTTCTCTTGTATTTGATTATGTTCTGTTCACTCAAAATGTGTGATGTTATTCTTAGACCTGAGCAACAAGCCGAGTACCCGGTAGCCAGCCCGATCGGGCCCAGGTCTGGGCCGAGAAAATGGCCCGGTGGGCCGAGCCTGGGCCTGATGTGCGGCTCGGGCTCGGCCCGTTTATATTTTAAAAAATATATTTTTTAATTTTTTAAAACTTAATAATATGTATTTATTATTAAAAATATATTTTATATTACTAAAAAAATTATTTTAATAATTTAAAAAATATTTTTTATTACTAAACGAGCTGGGCCGGGCCTGGGTTTCGGGCCCAACGGGCCGACCCAGGCCGGGTTTTACCGGGCTGGCCCGGCCGCGGGCTATTGGGCCGGGCCTAGGTTTCGGGCCCAACGGGCCGACCCAAGCCGGGTTTTACTGGGCCGGCCCGGCCGTTGCCCAGGTCTAGATATTCTTTGCAAGTCACTTCGGTTAGCTCATCAACTCACCTGAACCTAAGACATCGGGAGAGAGAAAAATTCACGCCACAATAGAAAACTTATAAAAAAAACTGTTGGCTTTCCTTTTGTTTGAAAACCAAACTGCCCACATGGATTTTTTTTTTTAAGATGGATTTTCCTTTGGTTGCTTATAAAAAAAACTGTTGGCTTTCCTTTTGTTTGAAAACCAAACTGCCCACATGGATTTTTTTTTTTTTAAGATGGATTTTCCTTTGGTTGAATACCAAACTGCTCCTGATTGATACATAAGGGAGTAAGTGAACCTGTCAAACTTCAAATAGCATCTAGGAAAATTAATGGTGCTTGCTGGGTTGCGATTAAGGTTAATGGAGCTAAAAATGTTTTTGATGTGGACAATCCTTTCTGTGCAGATCGATATCTCCTTTCCCTGAGACAGAAATGTTAGCTTGGACGTTACTTCATTTTGACTTCAATTGTTGTTCTATCATTATCATCAGTGTTAACAACAGTGTGCAGATCGATATCTCCTTTCCCTGAGACAGAAATGTTAGCTTGGACGTTACTTCATTTTGACTTCAATTGTTGTTCTATCATTATCATCAGTGTTAACAACAGGAAATGGAAATTCTGGCTTAGTTCTACGAAAATCCAGATGTGCATACTCTTTCTTTGCTGCCCTTAGTTTGAGTTTCATTGTTTTCTCTTGTGCAAGTTGCAGCAATTCTCCTGTAAATATTGTTCTTTGGCACTGTTGGATTAATAAAATTTATGGAAGAGTCCTCCAGCAGGTTTGATGTGGAAATGCTACGACACATTTACCATAAAAACCTGACTGTTATATTTGTCTGCTTCACACCGGGTTGTACAGGTCAGTTCCATCCATTTCAATTTCGACAGAACTATTATACCGCCAGCTTATGTCAAGAACCATAATGGGCACTGTGACCTGCTCAAATATAAACACTACATCTATTGAACCCGTGATGTTCAACTGGCAAGATCAACAGAACCTCAACAGGGAAGAGGATAATTGTAACTGTAGGGAGCTCACCTGTAAACCAGGACTGGTATGTCGGACTTCACACGGAACCAAGAAGAGAGATATTGGGGATCTCCATATTAAGCCTGTTGTAATGCAAAACACTGAAAGAAATGCAAATTATTAGAAGTTAAAGCTAATTATGAAACAATAAAATGCTTGCACTTGCTTTCCTTCAAACTTTCTATTGTCATTCGCGTAGAAGTAGCAATTGGTTCACACTTGTTATGTTGTCACTAGGAACTTTTTTTTTTAATATTTTACATCCTCTCAAGCAAATGGCACACACAATAGGTGCAAAAGTTCTGCGAGATTTGAAAGATCATAGAAAGGAGTTTTTTTTTCTATACGCTTTCATTTTGGTATTCGTATGTTGAAAGAAGCAGCAGTCTGGTCACTAATTTGTAGTGTTTATATTTGAGCAGCACAGAGTGCCCATTATGGGCACTGCCAGTAAAGATTGAAGGCAGAGTTGCTGCCATTCTTGACAGAAGCTGGCCATATAATTGTTATGTCGAAATTGAAATGGATGGAACTGACCTGTACAACCCGGTGTGAAGCAGACACATATAACAGTCAGGTTTTTATGGTAAATGTGTCGTAGCATTTGAAGTTTGAAAGGTTCACTTACTGCCTTATGTATCAATAAGGCCAACAGTTTTTTTTTATATGTTTTCTATTGGGGCGTGAATTTTTCTCGCCCCTGATGTCTTACATTCAGGTGAATTGAGGAGTTAACAGAAGTGACTTGCAAACACATTTGAGTGAACAGAACGTAAATAAACATCAGACATGACAAACGGAAGGGAGAAATCGACAGCCTGAGGGTCAAAAGACTTCATTACCTTAAGGAGAAGGAGATCGGTTTCCAACAAACTTTAAAATTTAGAATAAATTGCGTGTATCTTGTTAAGCCTAAGTTAGTTTCATTTTGAATGCAAATAAAATTTATTTTAATTTATTTTTAGTTTGCACATAGTTAGTAGAATTAAAGCATATTTTACGTTGAATTAGTATTTATGAACTTAGTATAACATTTATATTTTAATTACGTTGCATATTTTACGTTCAACTAATGCTTTGCTTTCCATTTGTTCATCATGTTTTGAAGAGCACGTATATTTCAGTGCAGGTTGATCTTAAGTTACGTGGTTTCTTGCATTAAAATGAAATTATTTCAGGTTTTCCACATGCGAACTTAAGATCAACATGCGCTAAATTGATGCGTATCTACATTAACTTGCTTAAATTAGAGTTTCTGTTGTCACTTTGAACAGATACCGTAGAAACCGCTTCAAAAAAGAAAGCAAAGCAAAGCACTAGTTGAACATGGAAGTGTTGCAAAAGAAAAATAAGTGGAGTTCCGATGTACGTTAAAGAGAGGTACGTTAGCTAGACCATTTGATCTAAAGTGATTTTACACTTTAGAACAAATGGTCTAGCTAACGCACCTCTCTTTAATCACGTAATACATTAACTTGCATGTGCACTTGCCAACTGAGGGATTAGCTAACGCACCTCTCTTTAATAAATTAAATTTGTCTTGGAAGAGGACTGCTGTTGATACAATCACGTAATGGCTGCTGTTGGTTAGCAGGAGCTGCGATATACGCTGAAGAAGCGTGTGGGCGTCGTCATCTTCCTGTAGTGTACAAAACACTAGAAAACTGCTTTTAGAACAAATGGTCTAGCTAACGTGCCTCTCCTTAATCACGTAATACATTAACTTGCATATGCACTTGCCAACTGAGGGACTAGCTAACGTACCTCTTCTTTAATAAATTAAATTTGCCTTAGTTTTGGAATTCTCTGACCCTTTAAAGATGCAGCCCCAAGATATGCCCTTTTGCAAACTCGCACACTCATACAGTATCATTGTAAGTAACATTCACTAAGAGGCCGTTTGATTGCTCCTGATTTAAGATTATCAAGATTTGATGTCCCATGGATTCAAGAGCTTGGACCTTAAATGAGACCTTTTGTCAATGCAAAAAAGAAAAAAGAAATCAAGACTTCAACTATGGATCCTAATTAAGTGATATAAACTATGATCGTTAGTTTGATGAACTTTGAATTTTAGCCCGGAACTTTTGCCGTTGTATTAATCTAGATAGATGAATTAATAGTTACCAAATGTCTCCTAAGAGTGCCATATAATTCCCTACATTAATTGTTGCAAGTAGTTCACAATTTGATTCTTATATGTGAAAACCAGCAGAGGAAGAAGATTGCAAATCCTAAACTCATGAATGACAAACTCCTATATGTATAAGACTCTAACATTATAAAAACATCATTTGCCATATGTTCTATCGTCTTTTGTGAAGCTAGAATATGAGGACTGAACATATTTAGGAATCACTTTTCTCTGCAGTGACATTGAATGTTTACCTATAAAGTATGACACTCACTTTTAAGTTTTTTGGAATTGAGATTTCTACTGAATCCTTTAATTATTAGACATGCAGAAGAAATTTGGATTTTGAAATCAATGTATGTAAAGTTCATAAATATGTTCTATTGGCTTCATTGAATGATCAGTAGCTTTGATGAACCATACGGCTGGCAATGCATGTTCATTTCTGGGGCACCACATCTGAAACCAAGTAAAGTATTAACTCCTATTTATAGGACAGAGGGTCTCCATTTCCTTGATCATGATATTTAATTTTACTTGGCTCATTGTTGTGCTGATTTTATGCAGAGGTGAAAAAAGCAGAAAGTAAAAACAATGATTTGCGGTATCAGGTTTTGAAAGAATGTGAAAAGTGGTGCAAAGAGTTGGCTCTTGAAAGGTCCAAACTTGCACAACGTGATATAAAGTTGCAGGAACGAGAAGCTCAAAATGACTTTGAGAAAAAGAAACTTGAAGAAGAAAAGAAGAAGGCTTGCAGTTTGCACTCCCCATCAGATTTGCAGATGCTAGTGTTCATTGAAATGTATAGATTCTTAAATTTCTTAAGTGGTGCATAGCTTTTATATGTTTGTTTTATTTAAAATACACCAGAGGTTTCCTTTCAAGTTACAATATGAGTTTGTTTGGTTATGGTTTTTCACATAATCCTATAAGTATTTTATGAGATTGAGGATGGACTTATGTATACTCGCTTCATAATGATCTGCTTCTGATTTCGCTCCTTTTCTGAAGAAAATAAATTGATACGTGAATTCATGATTTAACTTCAGAATCTCGGATGTGTGCATGAATGTATAATAGAGGTGCAAATAGTTTAATGGCAGTGGGCTTATTCTAAAATTCTGACTGTAGCATGTCCATCGGTAACCTGATTCTTTATGTATCTAGCTAATTTAAATCTAATCCTTTTGTAACCATGTGATTTCCTGAAACCTTTTTCATGCCTTTGAAGTTTAAACTAAGCTTGATCAAAGCTCTCCAGCATCTATAATAGCTCCAAGCCCTCCATCCCAGATGCAATATAGAAAGTTCATTGAAGAGCTACTGCATATTATGTCCAGTTAAGTTAAACTTGGTAAACATATCAAACAGATCAAACGGAGATTTACACTGAACAAGCTCAAACCTTTCGTTTGCTACTTCTTTGTTTATTTGATTTCAGAAGGGAATCTCTAGTTCTATGCCTCTTCTGTTCCTATTCTTACTTTGAAATGTTTGCACAATTTAGTATGAATCTAGTTTCTGTTAGTAACTGAATTGTCCCTTATTTGCATTGCATGCCACAATTTGAATCATTATTTTTTAACTAATGTCTGTTCGAAGGTGACTAGGGATATTTTTCTCCTTCCAATTTTTTGTAAAATCTTTAACCATATATTCAACTTTATGTTATATTTTCAGAATGCTGCTAGAGATGCTGCTCTTCAAATGGCTAGTATTGAGCAGAAGAAAGCTGAAGAAAGTTTTATGAAGCTCATGGAATACCATAAGGTTTACTCCTAATTATGTGCTTCAATTAGTGGCTTCAAATGTTGAGTTTTCACTCTCTTCACACATTGTTCTTTCACTCAATCCAACATGAATGTGTCTTACACGTGCTGAGAGAAAAAGATGAGGAATTAAAAAAATTCTGCGACATGGAGAATAGATTGCAAACAAAACAAACATTAGAGTTGGAAATAGAGAAGTTGAGAGGTAATTTGCAGGTTATGAAGGTTATGGAAGGTGATGATAACATAGATGAGAAGATAAGATCTATGGGTGAAGAGTTGGCAGAGAAACAGAATGATCTGGAATATCTGGAAACTCTCAATCAAGCTCTAATAGTTCAACAGCGGAATGCAAATGAGGAGCTTTTTCCTTTTGTTTCAAATTTGAGCCTCATTATTGTCACTGCTATTCAAGTGAGCAGGGTAGGTCAGTTTTGGTGTACCACACGTTTTAAAAGATTGAACACATAAGAGTGGTTTCTGCTTCTGTTTTTAACCTTGTGCTTGCATCTGTCTGAGAATCTAAATCTGCCTATGGTTCAAGTTCAACTACCTGTATTAACATTTATGTATCTGCTTGAAATGAAACGGGTGAAATATGTTGGTTTCATGTAACAAAATAAATACTTTAGGTCTGCTTGGATTGGAGCTTGAAACCGGCTAATTATATTCAGACTGACTGTGCTTGTGTTTCTAGACCCATTCATGACCTCCTTAATAATCCATTTGCTTCATGCTCATTCTCTGGACATCCTTCTGAATTTTCTGCTTGTATGCTTTCAGGTTGTTTGTTTTGACACAGTATGCCTCGGGTTGTTAGATCCATTTGCTTCAACAGTTCTGTTCCAAAAATGGAGAACCATGTAGTGGTTTCAAATTAAGTCCACGTTCAAAATCTTGACGTAACAAATATATAATAATAATATTGCTGAACAGAAGAAGTGGGGTGATGCCAACTAGAGAAAACACTGTCGATACAATCACGTAACGATTGTATGGATCCGAATGAACGTAAAGCATGGAAAATTGATTGGATCCGAATGAACGTGATTAAGATCGGATGATATAGAGTTGGATCTTTTGTCATCTTCGGACCAACCCAAATCAATTTTACTTCTCACAGTGTTTGATCTTCTTTTAATTGCTTGGCAAGGATGAGTTACACTACTACACATAAATTATTTTTCTGTACAATTATGCCAAGACAAAAATAATTGAAAGACAAAAATGAGCAGCATGCCTAGCGATGAATTTGATCTGTTTGGCCTTTTATATATACAGAAACAAACTTGGTCCCAATGCAATACATTATCACAAATCGGCAGTCGACACCATGCGTGTAGTATTCGATTCTTATGCACCAAACAAATGAAAATACCTTTTTTTGCTTTTCAAAATTATTAGCTGAGATGTCCAATGTCCAATCAAGAACATCTAATATCATGTAGTGTGTAGATACATTAGAGGTCTTTTGACAGCAAAAATACTTTGTGAATGTCTTATGAATTTGCCCCAAAAATAAAGGCAAGTTTGTCGGACAGTAAACAAGTACTGGCTTATAACAAACTTGTCCCCAAAATTTGAGTGAATTCATGAAATGTTTACAAAGTGTTCATGCTGCCAAACTACCACAATTGTCCCGGTCACAGTCTAAAATCTCTCTCTCGCTCTCGATCTCTCTCTCTCTCTCTCTCTCTCTCTATATATATATATATATATATATATATATATATATATATATATATATATATATATATATATATATATATATATATATATATATATATTCACATTACATTGTAGCTTACATTCTAATTAAAAATCAACTCATTTTAACGAGCAAGTCAAGTGGAGTCCAAGCTTACAACTTCGAGCTCGCATCACCCAGCTCCTTATACAGCATTAGGGGACATGCAATTTCGAATGTGCAGTCAGACCTCTTAGTGGAGTTCAAACTCATATGAATGTACGATCATTTGCTGGTTGGGTTTATATTCAATTTTAAAAAATAGTCTTGAGTTCAAGCTTGAATCCAAATCCAATTGCAGAGAATCTAATTAAGTTAAATTTAAGAAGAACAAGATCCAACTCGTTTGAAACCACTTACATCCATCAACCATTGGTTATCATTTCCAAACTATAAACATACTCCACTACCATCAAACATGCCCGCTTTCAACACCTTTAATTAATAAATCGGATTTAGATCCCCATCCTACCAATCCAAATTTTTTAAAAGAAAAAGATAAAAAAAAAAAATTATATTCGATTAAATTACATTGAATCGAGATATAAGAAATGACATCAAATTGAATTCAGTTTCTGATTTGGATGTAACCAAATATTGTCCAGAATCAGATTGGGATCGGATTTCAAACAAATATCCTATCAGCATCTATAATGTAGTTTGGATTAGACTTAAAGGTTGACTTCGCTATTAATTTGAAAATCAGATTTGGATTTCAGATTCAGATAACGATAAAAAAATTGTCTGAATTCGAATCCAAATATATAGTTATTCAAAAAAGTGCGTATGGTAAAATATACATTTATTTCAGCCCCCATCAGGCGACATCTGCCAATATTTCAAAAATACATTAATAGAAAACCTTTTCTGTATCTAAAAAATGTTCTATGTAGGCCGATACAAGCTGAAGCATATTGGCCGATATGGCTATCATTTAGGTTTCTGTTAAAGTTGGAAACCAATATTTAGTTAGAAAATAGCCTAAATATGTTTCAATTTCCTTTGACTTCAAGTCAGATTAATTCAAATACAACAATAATGAATATGAGGCAATTTTCGAATTTTTTAAATAAGCAATTTTAAATCCTTGTTAATATTCAAATATCTATATTTGAAATTTAAATTATCAAAATCTTATATATTACAATGAAATGCACCCCTAGGTGCTGCTTGGTATGCGTTAGTATTTCATGAATGTATCCCAAAAATTAGGGTACATTCATGGAATTCAGACCCAATTTCTCGAGGAAATTTTCTGATTTTTGGGACATATTCATTGAATATTAACACGGTTCCTGTCACCAAACACCACTAAAAGATGTTCTTGATGGATCAGAGACTTAAAGCATAGGAAGGGAATGATGCTTACAAACATTGTTTGAAATTATCGTTGACATTGTTTCCTAAATAAACATATATTTTAAAAGTAACGTTGGTATTATCAAGAAGTATGATCGTTAACTTGACATTGAAAAAAAAGACAGGAGAAATATCTAGATATTCTTATAAAACGAGACTGTATAAATATTAATTCTTACACTCCTTAAGGTTGATGTTGGTCTTCCATATTAAAAAATGAGGATAGCTTTTTATTTGCTTTTTAAATGAGGTGTTAGAGCAGGAAGATCCCCATATGGTGCATGAGAAAATAAAGAGCATTATGCAAGTGTTTAATGTTATTAAATAAAAATTTCACAATAAAATGAAGGTCATCATTGATAAAAAAATAATTTTGTGACCTATAAGGGAATTATATTGTGGAGGTAAAGATGCACACAAATAATAATAGCATTATTATCAACAAGGAGGGTCATTGACTCATTGCAAAAATTTTTTAAAAAAAGGTAGAAATATGATCTCTTGGATGTTTAAGTATGTCTTGGAAGTGAAAATGGAAAGTGGTATGCAAATGATTTAACTTTATAAAAAATTCTTCTCAACAAAAGAAACATTATTATTTTTAACGATAATGTGGTGACTTATAAGAAAATGGCATCTATAAAAGCCAAGATGTAATAAAAATAATAATAACATTGTTATCAACGAGGGTGGTCATCCACCTGAATTTGCAAAAAGAATCAAGTTTATTGATCTTATTGTAGGGGAATGATATATATATAAATAAAGAAACCAATAAAAAATAATAATTACATCACTATCAACAAAGAAATTCGGCGACCCAAAGTTGTAAAAAGAATCAAAGAGATATCTTGAGATTCCTGCAAACCAAAAGTATAAATATAAAATAAACACTACAATCTTTAAGGCCAATAGTGGCTTTTCCTGGTAGAGAACCATGTTAAATCTCATAATTTCTTTATTTAAGTTTCATACTTTCTTTATTTAAGTTAATACACATTACCCGACCAAAACATCTGAGCATCAACAGTATTCAAAGTGGGAACCTTTGTGACCATGTCGGTTGAGCTTTTGCCTTCATTAAAAGACGAAAAATTATGCATAATCAGTAAAATGTTGCATCAATAAAATGGTTTAAGTGCTCTTCTGCTGTTGAAGTAAACGCCTTATCAGAAATGGAAGTAAACGCCTTAGTCAGAAATGGAAAAGAATGATGTTGAGACATCTCCGGAGGAATGTAACTTTCTATTATGCCCGCCCGATCCGCCTGTCAACGTAGAGATGTATAAAAACCCGTCCGCCTGTCAGCGCAGAGATGCTTCCAACACTGACTGACGTTGTATTCATCTCTGCATTGAAAGGCAGAGGGGCAGCGGCGGCGGGAGAGAATGTTACGGTGCAACGGCAGATGTGGCAGCATGACCACTAGCTTTCGTTGTTGCCCTGAAACCAATTCCGGTCCTTGTCTAGTAGAAACAAAAGATTGGAAAAAAAAAAAAGATAAAAGAAACTCTAGGTAAAGTAACTTCTCCGTGTATGTACCAGCTTCCCTTTCAATATCAGGAGCGTGCTGTTACAAGATGGAGCCTTCTCTATAATCCACACTATAGATTAGTCAGGTTGAGATTCCTGACCCTCCTGATTCTCTGCTTCAGGAAAAGGTAATTGGCCATGGTCGCAGAGATGACACCCCAATAACCAGCAGCGGAGGGAGGGGGGAGCGCCCGGGCCATGGTTCGGGTGAGCGCAAAAAAAAAAAAAAATATATTAAAAAAATCAAATTTTTTAGTTTGGCCCGACCCGTTGGTCCTCGTCGCTCCTCTTGGCCCGAGCCGTGAATCGTCTTGGCCCAACCCTACAAAAAATCCTGGCTCCGCCCCTACCAATAACTATAGAGAGAATGGCCATGAAAGAAGTCTTTTTACTTCCAGAGTTGTATATCATCCAAGCAGCGATCACGTAGTCCCTCAATAAGCATGTGATGGATGCGGCCAAGAGTGTCACAGTGGCAAAGCCACAACTTTTTGGTTGAGGGGCACTAACCAATTCTCATTTAAGAGGATGAGTACTTGCGGGGCACCGTCTTAGGTATGTGGTGTAGACACCATATGTGGATGGACCTAGCTGAACATCTGTCTATTTTAATTCACAATACATGATTTTAAGGGTTGTGGACCAATTCATTTTTCAGTAGTAAATTTAGAGCAGTTCTATGGAGGTGGCCCCTTGTATCTTACTCAAACGAGAAATCTTATATAAAGATGCCCTCGCTAAAAGGTCATCACTGCTCTCATCTTTGTCATTCTTCAAAGCTTTTTCCCTAGTTAGGATGATATAATGAAATTTGGTCTCAATTAGATTTAGAAATTGGATTTTGAATATAGCATTAGACTGTTTCTTTATTTGTGTCTGATCTGAATTTAAAGTAAATTAGCCCCGTCAAGCATAACTCAAAGTAGCAAACTTGGGGTACTTCATATGGCATGTCTTTAGTTTCACTCATGAGAGACTACGTTCATGTACAAAAGAGGTAGACTGGACTTCGTCAATCTCAAAGGAAACACAGCACCCACCATGCAGAAAATCTCCATGAATCAGCTTTTTCCTAAACCTGAGCGTCAGGCCGGCCCGACCTGCTTAGAATAAAAAAAAATATTTTTTTAAAAAAAATTTGTTTTAATAATATTTATCTATTATTATTAAATATGTATTATATTTAAAAATTATTTTATAAATAAAAATTATTTTTAAATTTTAAATGGGCCGGGCCCGGACCGACCCGGCCCAATGCCTACCCTTACTTTTTCCTAAAAACAATGCCATTTTCTTATTTGTAAAACTCAGATGGTGACACTATTCCACTACAAAAAAGCTCAGTCTAATGAAATCAGATAGAAGAGCTCACCTCTTATTCTTTCTTTTCCTTTTGCTTTTTTGAACTATGGTGTGAACAGAGCTCACTCTCTCCAAATATGGGAGTTCATCTCTTAAAGGTTGTTTTGTAAGAAGAACATTGTGTCACTAAAATGCTCATTCCTATAACAAGCGTTTAATAAAACTGCTTTCTTATTTTAGGAAATTGTGTGGTTATGCCCAACATTTAATTACTGGATCCATAAACAATACTTATAATCGTAATGTACCCCAGAAACATGTATTTCACAAATCTAGTTATTATTTGTCTGACATGAAAGAAATGAGCAAAGAGTAGACCCATCTATTTCATGGGGTTTTCTCAGGAGGAACATTACATTTTTTGAAATACATGCTTTACATCCGGGAAGGTCGATAAGAGAGTGAATAGATAAAGCATGTAAAAAATTCTGCAGGTCGATAAAAGAGTGAATAGATAAAGCATGTAAAAAATTCTGCAGGTTGATAAACAAATTTTTTACATGCAAAATAAACAAATTTTTTACATGCTTTGCATGTAAAAAATTTGTTGTTACTCCTAAAACTTGACAACCATAAACCAATTACGTTTGTTGGAAAAAAGTGGGTCTAGTGCACAATTTGAATTCAATTATGAAATGGTCCAGACAGTCTTAATCTGGATTAGTAATAGATATCAGATCTAAGTAGTATGTTATGTCTCATAGCCTTGGATTTCAGATCTGAACCTGATCTAAGATCCATATTTTGCCGAATCCATTGTTTGCATTGTATTTTTGGGGGCAGGTACCCACACCAACCACTATACACTGCTTCCAACAATTTCTGAGCATGTCCAATCTTAGGTCCAAGATAAACAAACATGTAACTTCAAAAACATACTGGTAACTGAATGTATGACACCAAGCACATAGTATTTCAAATTCCAATATGCTAATCACTATGATAATGTATGTCACACTTTTGAATATGCTAATATTTTGTGACAAAACATGACATCATCGAAAAATATGCGAGAGAGGGAAAGAGAGACCAATGACTCAAAAGAAGCGACTTTCCCCGTCCTGTGTAAGCCCAACAAAAATTGCATCACCAGTTATGAAAGGTGTTGAAGAAAGATTTATGTCATCTATGAATAAGCGGTTTCGTGAGAGGTTTATTTATAAATAAGCACCAATGTGACAATATATATCTATAATATTGATATATAATGATATCAATATGGTTTCGAGGTGCATAGTGTAGCAGGTCGTGCATTATTAGTTCCATCCTGATAAATGCTATATAGGACATTCACACTCAGTAGTTGGATCCAAGTCAAAATTCAAGGTAAAGGTGAAATATCCGAAAATGGAGAAGGAAATGAGTCCTTTCGTGGTCCTTTCTGTACCTTCCCACCAACAAGAAAGCAGCGCAATATAAATGCTCAAAATTGGTGCAATTAGCTCTAAAGTTAAACCCTTAGAAGAGTCACACCCATAGATTACACATCTAACATCATCGTATTTGGATTCAGATCTAATATTTGGATTTGGATCTAGAGCCCATCGCCACTACCACTTACAGTATTAACCTTTCGATTTGATCCGGCTTACCATAAGAAATAGTGTAGATGTCGTAATTTTAATCTAGTAAAATTTAGTACTAAAAGATGCACTGCTTGGAAACAGTAACAGGATGCGCAACTTGGGGCGGGGCAGGTTTAAGAAACATTTGAAAAATTGTGTCATAAATCTGCTTCAATTTTCTTTAATCAATTCTTATTACTATTGCCAAACAGTTTCTAAATTCTAACACCCCATAAGTTTAGTTTCGTATCAAAGATTTTGAAGAATCTTCAACGGTTTATAAAGGGGGTCATTGATGAGAAGATTGTCCTGGTTCCTATCCTTTTTAGGGTTGGAGCCGAAACTGATAGGGGGCGGGTTGGGATCCGCCAAACCAGGGGCCCGAGCCTAGGAGTGGGTCGGGTTGTTATATAAACTGTTCTAAAATTCAGTTGAATAACTTATAGAATCCATTAACACAGTAAAGAACGCCTCGAATGCCAAGTTACTAGAAGGATACATACATTGATATGCATTGACATGTCTCAGCATGGCTACAAAAAATAATCACATTTATTTACAGTATTCATCTTTTTGCTTATTGCAGCACGCCATCTAATAAATTAGATGGCTCAAGAGTGCAACTGTAAAATGTTGTTTGGCAATGGAAACTGTTCTTATGCATCTGCCTCAAAGATTGAGAATAGATTCATGGACATGAATCTGCCCTAACATTTTGGTTAGATTTGTATGCAATCATATATATCATCAACAATATTCTGCTTTTTCAGATATTCACATGTTCTACGAAGAAAAGTCATGTCAAACTTGCAAGATTCTTTATACTTATGTATATGACTATGCAATTTACATCTACGTAGATAGATGTATGAAAAGACTCTTCAAAAACGTGAGAAGCAGACATAAAAAGACATATTTGGATTTTGGATACATAACTTCGTGTGTGTGTGTAGGCGCGCTTTCTGTGGGATTCTATTGGCTGTTCAATGAGAAGGGAAAGGATAAACATGCAATATAAGTCTGAACTGTGGGCATTTTGTGCATTCAAGTGGAACAGGGTTGGTGTAGGTTCTGGTTTCGCATTTTATCTAATATTGAATCTTCAATTGTAGGACGTGGAAAGGTCTACGCCATGGGCCCAACCAGATCCGGGGCGGCTTCTCTCGACACCTCCAGTCCATCTCGAAACTTCTGCCAAGGTTGACAAACGGATCGGTTACGATCCATCTTCGACCCGTATCAAAACACGATGAGACAACCCTATTAAGTATTAAATTTCACGCACGATTTCAGTTTGATCCGGGTTCCTATTAAGATCTCCGAGTTTATAACACAATCCGAGTTCGGTTCTCAGTTTGGCGGGCCCGATCCATTATAGACCCATTCGGGTCATGGGGAGGCCGAGAAATTGACCATTGAGAAGAAAACGAATGTAAAATCAGCAGGCCTAATGGACCGGATCACGATGTTTACTTCTTCCCCCAACTTTTTTTGTTCATGTCATCCAGGACCCAGAAAGTTGAACACTATTGTTCATGAATACAGGAAGATCGCTTAAGTCCTTATCTGCAAATTTGATCTCATAAAAGAAATAACCAGCCTTTCCAAGGCCGATGAAGATGGAAACACCATTCTACATCCCAGCGTTAAGAGCAGATCCGTAGAGGAGCGACCGGTAGGGTCAAGAGGGGTCGAGCCAAACTAAAAAAAAAATATTTTTTCAATATAATTTTTTTTTTCTTATGTTCATCTGAAACCAAACTAAAAAAAAAATAAACTAAAAAAAATATTTTTTCAATATAAATTTTTTTTTCCTATGTTCATGCGGGCCATGGCCCAGGCAAGCCAACCCCCTCTCTCAGTCCTGCATTTTAATCATGATCTGGATCCAGTCTCTTGTTGGTCCAATCAAGGAGGAAACCAGAGTTCAATGGTTGGCCGGTTTGGCTCTGGTTTGCCCGTATTGATTAAGGTTCGGTTCAAAATGCAAGGTTTGGATCTGGATCTAAATGATCACAACCCAACAACCAATAGATTTTACTTGCCTTTCTTTAGAAGTATGATGCATTTCATATTCCCAAGAATGCATATCTAGGCATCTCCTTCATGCAACCATCTTCTCTTTCATGGAGCCACTTATAAGTAAGGGTAAGCACATATATCAGATCCATGTCGGATATAACTACATATTACCATATCTAAATATTTGGATCTTGCTTTATTTGATCTCAAATAAGTTTCATATTAAAATATAAAAGCTACAAAGCCATATCCAAAATTCTGTAATTAATCGGATTTAGATGTCTGGCCACGATGATACAGATTGAGTTGTAAATGCATGACAATGCCCCGCCAAACCCGGTTTCGGCCCGAACTTATGAAAATTGGATGTCGTAAATTTATTTGAACTAATGAACAGCTCATAATAACTAAAAAATGAGTTTGTGTATTCATGTTTAAGTCAAAATCATGTGATTGGTTTTTTCTTGGATATAAACTATCTCTAACATGTTTTATGCTTGGCGATTTCCTTCTCTTGTTCACGAACAAAAAATTAAAAAAACATTTTTTTAATCTTAGCTGGGCTGACCCGGGCCGGCCTATCGGGCCCAGCTCATTTAAAATTAAAAAATAATTTTTTAATTATAAAATAATTTTTTAATTATTAATAATAAATATATTATTTAAAAAAAAAATTAATCTAAACGGGCTTGGACGGGCTTACCTGGGCCGGTCTATCGGGCCCGGGCCAGGTTTTTCGCCGCCCAGGCCCGGGCCCGACGCCCAAGCCTAGGAAAAAGTTGGTTCATTGAGATTTTCTACATGGTGGGTGCTGTCTTTCCTTCGAGATTGACGAAGTCCACCTTCCCCAGTCAACCTCCTTTGTACATGAACGTAGTCTCTCATGAGTGAAACCAAAGAAGTGCCGTATGAAGTACCCCAAGTTTGCTACTTTGAGTTATGCTTCACCTGGCTAATTTACTTTAAAGTCAGATTCAGACAGAAATAAAGAGACAGTCTAATGCTATATTCAAAATCCCATTTCGAAATCTAATCGAGACCAAATTTCATTATATCATCCTGACTAGGGAAAAAGCTTAGAAGAATGACAAAGATGAGAGCAGTGGTGGAGAGCAGCTTTATATATGACTTCTCATTTGAGTAAGGTACAAGGGGCCACCTCCATAGAACTTGTCTAAATTCACAATTGAAAAATGAATTCGTCCGCAGCCCCTAATGTATTGTGAACTAAAACAGACCGATGTTTAGCTAGGTCCATCCACATATGGTGTCTACATCATTGACCTAAGTCGGTGCCCCGCAAGTATTCAACAAGAAATTGGTTAGTGCCCCTCAACGAAAATATTCTTTGATACTCCATCTGCTGCTTCTCACCACAATCGCCCACGGTTGGCACAGACACCGACTTTCTAAAGAACTTGTAGGTCCAACTTTTTGCTTATTTCAATTTAAGTCATGCATTATTGCCCGTTAAATTGGAAAAGGGAGAAATTTCATATTGTAAATTTTTCCAGAAAAATTTACAATGGTAAACTTACCACATTAAATTATTCCATGACATCAAAAGGACCCTTAAAAAATAATTTTAAAAAAAAGCTCTACCTTGAGGGACGATGTTTTGCCATCGCATATTTGGATTGGAGTTTTCTCTAGCGTTGGATCTTATAGCTAAGTCTGAGTTTGAATGTAAAGCAAGGAAAATTGATTGGATCCGAATGAACGTGATTAAGATCGGATCATATAGAGTTGGATCTTTTGTCATCTTCGGACCAACCCATAGGAGCATGGTCTGGAGACGCAAAAAGTCGGTTCTACATAGGAAACAGTGTCGTGAAAATTTGATCGTTCGAAATTTCGATCCAAATCAATTTTACTCCACACAGTGTTTGATCTTCTTTTAATTGCTTGGCAAGGATGAGTTACACTACTACACATAAATTATTTTTCTGTACAACTATGCCAAGACAAAAATAATTGAAAAAAAAAAGAGCAATATGCCTAGCGATAAATTTGATCTGTTTGGCCTTTTATATCTACAGAATCAAACTTGGTCGAAACACAATATATACATTATCACAAATCGACAGTCGACACCATGCGTGCATTCTATTCTTATGCACCATACAAATGAAAATACCTTTTTTTTCTTTTCAAAATTATTAGCTGAGGTGTCCAAGGTCCAATAAAAAACATAAACATACCAAGTATATACATATATATATACACACACACACACACACACACACACACACACACACATATATATATATATATATATATATATATATATATATATATATATATATATATATATATATATATATATATATATATATATGTCACAAATTTTGACAGAAACGCGCATTCAACTTCAACAAAAAAAATAGCAACAATTAAAAAGGAGAGCAGCAATGTGGTTTCCACTACATGTTACCTTCATATATAAGAGAAAAAATACGTTAAACTCATAAACAATAAAGTTGTTTAAAGTATAAAGTTTTTTACTCTTCCAATAGATACTACATGGTAGTTGCCAACAAAAACGTAACTTTGAAGAAAATTCAGAAATATATAGGGGCCATCTGGATTATTGCTAAAAGTTGACCCTTAAAAGGAAGGCTCATTTGTCAAAGCTATTTGGACCCAATGACAAATGTGTGCAAGTTCGGTATTGAAAGAAGCTTATCAATATCATAAAAAGTGATTGATTAGAATGATTGGAATGTCAAGCATGGATTCAAATTAGATATGTTACCCTTTTTTTTATATTCACATATTTTGATTCAAATCCATATTTTAATAGAACCAAAGAAAAGTCATATTTGAATCTGAATCCAAAATCTGATTTCACAATCTGAATTCAACATTTACATATATATTTGGTTCTGGATCCAAATTTTAAATCTAATCTGGTCGATTTTTTTATCAAAATGCATGAGCAATGGATATAAGATATCTATTGAAAATTAAATCCGATACGATTCTGACTGGATATTCATATATATTTGAATCTAAATCTGATGACATTTCGTTTCGTAAATTTGAATCCCATCTGATTTCTTAGTCCAATATTAAATTTTTTTTCTCTGTCTGACTATTTTGGAACGGTTCGTTGAGTAACTTATGTATATTGGATCTATAACGGATCGGACCAGCCAAACTGAGAACCGAACTCGGATCTTACAGTTCTAAACTCGGACATCTTAATAGGAACCCGGATCAAACTGAAATCGTGCGTGAGATTTAATACTTAATAGGGGTTGTCGCATCGTGTTTTGATACGGGTCGAAGATGGATCGTAACCGATCCGTTTGCTAACCTTGGTAGAAGTTTCGAGAAGGACTGGAGCCTGGAGGTGTCGAGAGAAGCCGCCCCGAATCTGGTTGGACCTTTCCACGTCCTACAATTGAAGATTCAATATTAGATAAAATGCGAAACCAGAACCCACACCAACCCTGTTCCACTTGAATTCACAAAATGCCCACATTACAGACTTATATTGCATGTTTATCCTTTCCCATCTCCGTGCGCAAGCAAAAGCGCGCGCACACACACACATTCAGATCCTCGAAGTTATGTATCCAAAATCCAAATATGTCTTTTACGTCTGCTTCTCATGTTTTGAAGTCTCTTTTCATAGATGTATTTACATAGATGTAAAATATATGATCATATAAGTAAGTATAAAGAATCTTGCAAGTTTTATTCCAATATCTAATTTTATCAACTGACAAAGGCTAAGATTGCTAATTTTTTAAAAGCTTATGAAATTTAAATGATCCGGTTTGGTCTTTTTGAGTGACACAAATTTTAGCGATTTACACTATGTTTGAAACAACCATGGAAACGCTTAAAAGTATAATGCACTAACATACAACATAAATTGAGGGATAAAATAGAATGTTTTATGTTATACGACTTAAAAAAAAAAACCACACTCACTTTGTTGTATGTTATATAACTTATGTTTGACGTCTTGCTTTGACACTCGAACGACTGCCTTTCCAACCATGACAGCGATTTGGTAGGGTTTAAGACATATATAATATTAACGACATGCTTTTTAGCATAGTAGCTCCCATATTGGCATTTTAAACAAAGCAATTTTATTGACATGTGACCATGTGGTCCTCATTAGCTGCTCCAACATTAACTTGTGTATTTATTTGGAAAAGATCAGCGAAAGTAGTATGCATGTTTTATTCCAAAACGATGTTTAAAATAAATGAAACGCCATATAAATTTTTATATTTTTAATAAACGAAAGAGTTATAAATAGTTGGATGGATATCTATATAGATCCAGACATCCAACATAACTATTTCGAAAAAATTATATATGGAAAAAAATTTAATACCCAATTTAAACATAGAATACGATTCAGATTTAAAAATGACATCCAATTAGATTTTGATTATGATTGGATTTGGTTTTAGACAAATATGTTACTTCCAACGGCCCTTACATTTTGAAAATAGATCAGATTTGACTGAAAACTTAGATTCGAATTCAGATGTGAATGTAAAAATATATCATTTTTAAAATGTTTGGTAAATCTGCCCCAAATAAATTGTACATCTTGTTACTGTTTCCAAACAGTCCCTCTTTTACTACTAAATTTTACTTAGATTAAAATTACGATATGCTCCCAGGCAAATCCCAAAACTATTTCTTATGTCAAGCCGGATCAAATCCAAAGGTTACTGTAAATGGTAGTGCCGATGGGTTCTAGATCCAAATCCAAATATTAGATCTGAATCCGAATATGATGATTGTAGATCTCATACCGGACTCGATAATGCAATGTGTGGTCGGCGGAATGGACGTTTAAGTCATTTTTGTACAACAGAAGGCTATTATTGTAATTTCAAGAGAGTATCATGCCAACACGAAGGCTGCAAAGAAGACTTTTCTAGATCTCTCTGCATTTTTCCATCGCTCCCGCAATTTCCGGATATTTTGAGTTCCTGGTTTTTTCTCTTTCCGGTCCTTCCTTTTAAAGACGTTTTCTCTCTCTCTCTCCAGAATAGAGGGTTCTAGAAGCCAGTTCCCCTTCATTTCATCAACCCCCCCGCCCCCTCCCCTTCTCGCTTTCTCTCTCTCTCTCTCTCTCTCGAGGATTCGCCAGCGACGGACTCTGCCGCGAAGGTAATGAAACCCTAATTTCCTTCTCCGTGTTGCGGGAAGCCCTAGTTTTAACGCTTGTCCTCGATTCCGTTGCTTTCCGATCTCCGGTGATGTTTTTTGGTGTATCTCTAATTGTCCGGCTACATTTTCTCCGGGAAACCGCAATCCTTTGGGGGATTTTTTTTTTCTTTTTCTGCTTGTGAGATGATTATTTATTTCCGGACTAGCTTTCCTTCATGTCCTTATATTGGTTCCTTACTGACGCGGAGGCGGGACTTTCGGATTTGAGCGTTCCGGATCTATCACTTGAGAACTTTCGGTCCGTCGGAGGTGGTGAGGATCGGAGACCCTGGAGTCCTTAGTTTGGAAGTGTGATTTTTCGATCTGTTTCTGATGTCCTAATCTGGGCCTTATAGTTCAAAGATCCATTCACTCATGTTCTTTTTGTGAATCTCTCTTTGTTGGGTTCTGATGATTAGCTGAGATTGCGTCCTTGGCAACTTCCTTTTTCTGCGATTGTGAGTGTGGACATTTTTTGTTGATTCCACCCGAGTGTGGAAGTTTTGGGCTTTTGATGCTCCTCTTGTCATGCATTTATCTGATCACCAGTCCCCTTTCATCACCTGATTCCCAGACATTGTTCGTTTCAGTCGTAAAATATTATTTTGGCACGTCAGATTTGTCTATTACCAACCCTATTCGAGACATGATCATTTAGTCACTTTCTCCTTCGGGATATTGTGCCGCTTGTTTAAACCTTTAGAGTTTAACGTCGCATTAAAAGAGGCCTCTGAAGTGGCTTCCTATTGGCTCTTCTCTTCATTCTGGCATCTCTGTTTCTGGACTTATTGTTCGTGGTCCTCTTGTAGGTGTGGTTTATCTTTTTAGTTCTTCTAGATGTAATTTCCCATCAGACTAATGGAAACGTTATCTTCGGCAATGTGTAATTTGAAATTCATTTGCACCTCATTGTAGGCGTCATATATTTTTTAGATTTCAGGCTCTTCTAATCAGTAATCCAGATTCCTCATGTTAGGTTTTTCCATTTCACTCATGTCTGGTGTTACTCTTTGCTATTTGGGTTTTGGCACCAGTTTGAAACTTGGAACCTATCATACGGTAACCTTTTATGTTGTATTTCGAGTGAAGCTACTTAAGGTTATATATGATTAATTTGAATTGCTGTTTTGGTGCTCAATGTTGGAAATCTCGTCTGCTAGTTCTGTTGAGCTATGGATTCCTTTGGATAACTGAATCTTGTCTCAATTGCGGTGTGTTCGTATTTTTGTTTCTATATGCAGAAAAATAATATCGCTTTCCCAAGATCAACTATGCATATGGGAAATGCTACCATTCTCAATAAAAAACTGTCATATGATCAACTTAGAGAAACCGTGTTTTCTTAGTATTAAACATATTCTACATCCCATTTCTTTCATCATGTGTAGTTATATTTCACATGAATGGAGGTTGGAAAGAATAATTGCCTCCTATACTAGGGAACATATCCAGGTCTGACCCATCATGGGTGAGCCAGGAATTCAAACTGATCTATCAGTTTGGTTTCATTATATTTGTGCTTGCATTATGAGTGGCTTGAGTGTGGCAGAGATGTGCAGGGTTAATAATTTAATATTATTGATTGCATGTGAAATACCTGTTGTTTGAACTTTGAAGTGCTGTATTCACGTAGCAGAAGGCCCATTAAAAAAACTTATGTGGGCATTTTCACCAACAGCAATTTTCTTATCATGTGAAAAATTACTGGGTTGGGGATTTTACATCTGCTTCACTTTTTTTTTTTCCTCTGATCTCTTTTGAACATATATGACTAGACAGTTTCATCCCATATAGGAATTTCAAATTATGATGATTCAACAAATTGATTTTTTTTTTTTGGTTATTTTTTTTCTTACCTTTTTGTTTCGATGTGGAATGCTCCTTAGTCTGCTTCTCCATGCAATTTAATTGTTCGGAAAAGGATTGTTGTGTTTATGTCAAATCAATCAGCTTGGTCATCTGAGCAAGATTATCTTCTGTTGAATTGCCCACCACTGTCAAGCTGTAACTGTTTTTGTCATTCTCTTTTCATGTGAATGTGGTGACACTTGGGTTCTGTTCCAAACATTGGGAATCATGACTTTAATGGCTTTTTTTTCCTTCTTCCTCACCCTTTGCTGGATGTTAATTACATCTTCTAAGATTTAGTATTAGTAATTTAGTTGAACAAAGAAATGTAGTAAAATATACTGAATTCATCGAATAATTAGAATTCAAATTATCAATTTATCAATAAGTCGGACTGGGCACCCAAAACAAGAACTGATTAGTCTCCTGCATTTGACCATTCTCTGAACAAACGAATGTAGCTATTAATCTGTTAAGCCTTTCCTGTCTAACTTTTTTTTATGCTGCTTTGTTTTTGCAGACACTATAGTTCTGGAAATTGGAAACTCCTTGATCAAATATATAACGGCCTTCTCTTTATCCTGCTGTGTTTGATTTGTGGTAAAAATGAGCGTTGTTGGTTTTGACCTTGGAAATGAGAGTTGTATTGTTGCTGTGGCACGGCAGCGTGGGATTGATGTTGTACTCAATGATGAATCTAAAAGAGAGACCCCTGCTGTCATCTGCTTTGGTGAGAAGCAGAGGTTCATTGGTACAGCAGGTGCTACTTCTTCAACGATGAACCCCAAAAACTCTGTTAGCCAAATCAAGCGTCTTATAGGTCGGAAGTTTTCTGACCCTGAACTCCAGCGTGACATGAAGTCTTTCCCCTTCAATATGACAGAAGGTCCTGACGGTTTCCCACTTGTACATGTACGCTACCTTGGAGAAAATAAGACTTTTACACCTATCCAACTTCTTGCAATGGTCCTTTCAAACCTTAAGGGAATTGCACAGAATAATCTCAATGCAGCTGTTGTTGATTGTTGCATCGGGATTCCAGTCTATTTTACTGACTTGCAGCGTAGAGCAGTTCTTGATGCTGCTACAGTTGCTGGCCTGCACCCTCTGCGGCTTATACATGAAACAACTGCGACAGCCTTAGCATATGGAATTTACAAGACAGATTTGCCCGAATCTGACCAAGTGAATGTTGCATTTGTTGATATTGGGCATGCAAGCATGCAGGTCTGTATTGTCGGATTTAAAAAGGGCCAGCTGAAAATTCTTGCCCATTCTTTTGATCGGTCATTAGGTGGACGTGATTTTGATGAAGTTTTGTTTCAACATTTTGCATCAAAATTTAAAGATGAGTATAAGATTGATGTTTTCTCAAATGTACGAGCTTGTGTGCGGCTCCTGACTGCATGTGAGAAGCTGAAAAAAATGTTGAGTGCCAATGCAGAGGCACCATTGGGCATAGAATGCTTGATGGATGAGAAGGATGTCAAGGGATTCATTAAGAGGGATGAGTTTGAGCAGATAAGCAGTCCAATTCTTGAGAGGGTGAAGGGTCCCTTAGAAAGAGCTGTACATGATGCTGGGCTCACAGTTGAAAACATTCATTCAGTTGAAGTTGTTGGTTCAGGTTCACGAGTACCTGCTATTATCCGAATTCTGACCGAGTTTTTTGGGAAGGAGCCTCGGAGGACAATGAATGCTAGTGAGTGTGTTGCACGTGGGTGTGCTCTACAATGTGCCATGCTCAGCCCTACTTTTAAAGTGAGAGAGTTTCAGGTAACTCCCTCTCTTGCTCTTTATATACATATAATTGCGTGCATGCAATTTTCTGTAGATATGACCTGGTTCCTTTTCTAATATTTCTGATTATTCTTTTTAAGTTCATTCCTTCAGATATGATCTACAGATCACCTTAGTGGAGATCAACTTCTGAATTTGCCTGAATCAATACATCAGATTCTTTTGGTCATCTGAAAATTAATTGCTGAAAATGCATCTTAGATTCTTAATTGAATTTAGGATGCTGGACAACTTCACTGTATTGGGTCAGAACAGCTTTGCCAGTAACAATACATAATAGGCATTGCACAGTCCAAGTACTAAAGGGATACTTATTACATCCATATAATGTTTGTTCTGATGTTAATATTGTACTGTCAAAATACATTGGCTATATTGATATTCTTGAGGAATGGCTTTCAGTTTTTGTTGATGAGGTAAAAGAAAAGTTTCTGAACGTTTGTTTGCGCCGACTTTTTCTTTCTTTCTCGCATAACATTGTTCTCAAGATTTACCAAAACATGATGCCTTCAATTTATGGCAGTCATGTGCATCTTTCAGTTTCAGATGACTGTACAAAATGGATTGGATAAAGTCTTGTGCCCTGTAAAAAAATGGCTGGAGGTTTGGGATACACAATGAATCTTCTCAACTTTACATGTTCCTGTGCTCTGCAGGTGAATGAGAGCTTCTCATTTTCCATTGCTTTGTCCTGGAAAGGTGCTGCACCTGATTCGGAAAATGGTGTCGTTGAACAACAGCAATCAACGGTTGTCTTCGCGAAGGGAAATCCTATTCCCAGCGTGAAAGCATTGACATTTTATAGGCATAGCACATTTGATGTAGATGTTGTTTATGCTGATGTTAGTGAGGTTCAGTCACCAGCAAAGATCAGCACTTATACGGTTAGATATTTTGCTCTTTCATTGTGGTAACTTTTTTTTTTTTTTTTTTTTTTTTTTTTTTTTTTTTTTTTTTTTTTTTTTTTTTTTTTTTTTTTTTTTTTTTTTTTTTTTTTTTTTTTTTTTTTTTTTTTTTTTTTTTTTTTTTTTTTTTTTTTTTTTTTTTTTTTTTTTTTTTATGGTGTCTCAGCATGCATCTCATTATGTCTTTATCTTTTCCTTTTAATGCCTAGATTGGTCCTTTCCAATCTGCCAAAGGAGAACGTGCCAAGTTAAAATTGAAAGTTCGTCTGAATTTGCATGGGATAGCATCTGTTGAGTCAGCAACTGTAAGTTTTTTTCTGTCATTTGACATGCAACTACAGGCTTAGCTTTCAAATGTTGTAACATGAACATGACTGTTACAGATGTTGGAAGAAGAAGAAGTGGAGGTACCTGTGTCACTTGTGAAAGAAGCTCCTAAGGAGATGAAAGAACCTTCTACGATGGAGGTGGATGAAACTCCGAGTGATGCTGCCCCTGCTGCTGGTGGTGATAGCGATGTGAGTATGCAGGATGCAAAAGCTTGCAATGATGCTCCTGCTGCAGATGTTGATAATGGTGCAGCAGAGACTGACAAATCTGTGCAGATGGAAACAGATGCAAAGGTTTGGAAACATGACGTGCTCTTCAAGCTGTGTTTTGTGCTTCTCATTTTGTCTTTTTGGAAAAAGCATTGTGACTTACATGTGGTTTGGCAAATCCTTCTTTTTTTCATTGTATCCTTGCATATTTAATTTTGTTGTTGCTTGGTTGTTGTGTCTTCTTTGGCTGTTGTGTCTACTTTCTTTGTGAGAAAACATTTGCACACATATTCTGTTTTTGATCCAGTGAAACTGAGCAGTTTGCCTAAAAAAGCTAGCAAGCCATATCCCTTTCCTGGGGCGCTTTGAGTACCATGGACTTGTTCTGCTGGCGTTCCTATCTGCTGCTTCATGCTTCTTTGAATTGAATATCACTTTTCATGCTTATTTAAGTTGGATGTCCAGTAATAGCTTTCTTTGCCTGCGAATACATTCACTTATCTGTCCTTGGTCTTCCAGCTGTTTAACTGCTCTACATGCCTGGTTATGGAGTCAGATACAAAGCTGGCGAGTTAATTGTGGAAGCTTGACAAAGTTGGTGGTCTTGCTTCTAAACATCATTGCCAAATTTGTTATATTAGTCCTATCATTTGCATTTTTAATTGATAGTTGATGCATGTAAATTCAATCTTAAATGTGCGTCCTTGGTCTTCCATGAAGCTTGGTTATTGTCTGCCATCTTAATCTTCGCATTCAATGTGATGCCGTACAGCTGCCTTATCTCACCTTTGGCTTCCAGCGAATAAATTGCTGGAGATGCCTAGTCATGGAGGCAAACATAAAACTGGCTGTCAAACGTGGAAGCATGATGTTGTTTTGGTGGTCTTGCTTCTAAAGATCACTGCTACATGCTGGTGTTCTATCAATCATTGCTATGTTTTTTGCTATTTGTCATATTATTTGCATTTTCAACTTGGTTCTCTTTGTCTGGTGCCTTCCACGCTGATATCTCTCCTGTAACTAGGTTACCTGAGATTCACCACTGGTTTGTTGTTGGTACATGTAAATTCCATCTTAAATGTAAGTTGCTAGTTTTCCATAAAGTTTGCTTATCATCCTGCCATCTTAATCTTGGCATTCAGTGTGCTTCTGTCCCACTGCCTTATCTCACCTTTGGCTTCCAGCGGAGAAATCACTGCAGATGTCTAGTCATGGAGGCAAACATAAAACTGCAGTAAAACGTGGAAGCATGACATTAGTTTGGGTGGACTTGCTTCTAAAGATTGCTGCAAAATTTTCTTGTGATGTAACTAGGTTTCCTGAGATTCACCACTGGTTGGTTGTTGATACATGTAAATTCCATCTTAAATGTCAGTCATTAGTTTTCCATAAAGCTTGCTTTTCTTATCATCCTCCTTGGCATTCAGTGTGCTTCTGTGCAACTGCCTTATCTCACCTTTGGCTTCCAGCAGATAAATTGCTGCAGATGTCTAGTCATGGAGGCAAATATAAAGCTGACAGTAAAACGTGGAAGCATGACATTATTTTGGTGGTCTTGCTTCTAAAGATTGCTGCTAAATTTTCTTGTGATGTGTATAGTTGATTTCATTTTTTTGGCATCAGTTATGGTGGTTACATTCATTCATCTGTGGAAATACATATATTGTAAACTCGTAATACCGTGTACTGTTTAAGAGTCGCGCTTGATGTGTTGATTTATCTGTGTGAGGTCATTGACAAATGATTTTTGCGGGCAGGTTGAAACTGTGAAAAAGAAAGTTAAGAAGACTAATATCCCTGTATCAGAGGTGGTCTATGGTGCATTGGCAGCAGTAGATGTGCAGAAGGCTGTGGAAAAGGAATTTGAAATGGCTCTGCAGGATAGGGTAATGGAGGAGACTAAAGAGAAGAAGAATGCAGTGGAGGCATATGTGTATGATATGAGAAATAAGGTATGGAATTGCCTTTTCTTGAAGTCAGGATGCTATTAATTATCATCCAAAGTTCCAAACATGTATACGGTGCAGATAACCTTATTGTTTTCATCTTCCTTTGGTCATTCTATATTGTGGTGTGGGTTGGTTTTTGTTATCACTAATTAGAGATTTCTTTGGCAGCTTCATGATAAGTACCAACAATTTGTGACTGATTTGGAAAGGGAAGAATTCTCTGTGAAGCTTCAGGAGGTGGAAGATTGGTTGTACGAGGATGGAGAGGATGAAACAAAAGGTGTTTATATTGCTAAACTGGAGGAACTGAAAAAGGTACATTTTAGCTTTTAGACTTGGGCCTTATGATCCACGGCAACTGCCCTGGGTTTCTCATGTTTTAGAGGTTAGCCTTCATTGTTGGGTTGGTAGTAAAACCGAGATTGGTTGCAGCAAGGTGACCCCATCGAAGAACGTTATAAGGAGAGTCTGGAGCGTGGCCCTATTATTGACCAGCTTGTTTATTGCATCAATAGCTACCGTGAAGCTGCGCTTTCAAAAGATCCCAAATTTGACCACATAGACATCAATGATAAGCAGAAGGTATTTGCAGTTTTGTTATTGTTGCTTTTGTATAAGATGATTTATTGAGTCTATGGTGGTCTCCCTGTGTCAAAGTTTTTCTATCTCATCAACTAAAATGATCCTTTGACTATTTAATTTTGTCCACGGAAGACATTAATGATTAGGAGAGAAGATGCTTTGCTTTTTGTTGTTACTGCGTAAGTATGATATGATTTTCTGAGTCTTGGCTGGTCTTGTTTACTTTGGTTGACGAACTAAAGTGGTCTTTCTAATTCTTATTGACCTAAATGCTTGTCGGAAGAACCTGATTAGGGTGGCAACTTTGCTTCTAGAAAGGTATCCGTGGTGCTCGGGACAGTTGGATTCAAGTAGCATCTTTCAAAAATTTGTTTCATATCGGTGTGGATGGATTTATTTTGAAGATCACATGCATTGCAAGCCCTTCCTACTGGGAAAGGGGATTTGGAACATTTTTCTTTGTTATATTACTTTTTGGCCAGTTACATCTTTTAATGCAAATTGTCCATTAAGGGCTCAATATTTTTCTTCTTATTTCGTAAGTCATGAGAGAAATGGGCTAGGGTTTGCGCTTCAAACTTGCTTCAGTGTTGGTCTTGTTCAAGGGGTTGCTGATAAGCTTTTGTGATGCTGCCTATTTGGTGCTTACGTGATGGATATTTTTATAGGTTATCACCGAATGCAGTGAGGCAGAAGCGTGGTTGAAAGGGAAAAAGGAGCAGCAGGATCCTTTACCAAAGTATGCCCCTCCTGTTCTTTTGTCTGCTGATGTAAAAAGAAAGGCTGAGACGTTGGACAGGTAAGCTGTTTAGATGCCCTTTCATTGTTTCGATTTTGCTGCTGTATGAACACTAGATGCTCATTAGTTTGGATGGATATTATAGTGTCCTTCAGGTAATTTGTTTCTAACCGTTCCCATCTCCATTGCTTCAATAGATTCTGTAGGCCGATTATGACGAAGCCTAAGCCAGCACCTCCTAAGCCTCATACTCCTGAGACTTCGCCGCAACCACCGCAACCTGAACAGCCGCAGCAGCAGCCTACTGCGTCTTCTGAGACCCAACGGCCAGAGGGGGAAGGGCAGGTGCCACCAGAGCCAATGGAGACAGACAAGGCGGACAATCCTCAGTAATTTGGTGGATTCGGATGGGGAGGCGTGTCTGCGTGATATGAAATGTTTCCGGCTGTTTGTTTCATTGTGACAACTCTTTAGCTCTTCTCTTTTTTGTTCTGTAATTTCCTTGCTTTCAATATGTCAAATTAGGGCTTGTGTCCTGTCTGTGCCACTCCTTTTTAGTGGTTTTCTTACTGTTGAAGGCTATAAGTTC
This sequence comes from Nymphaea thermarum, assembly GCA_011799765.1. Taxonomy (NCBI): domain Eukaryota; kingdom Viridiplantae; phylum Streptophyta; class Magnoliopsida; order Nymphaeales; family Nymphaeaceae; genus Nymphaea; species Nymphaea thermarum. The sequence goes on from JAANDH010001110.1 coordinate 29,732, forward strand.
CAGTTTTGAAGGTTAAAAGAGGGGAAGTACGGAAAAAGTATATATCACAAGAAAACGATTAGGTGGCATCTGCCTTGTTTGGTGCCCCCTCCTGTTATTTGAAAGATTTTGGTGAAATATTTTTGTAGATTGTTTCTGTTTCTCCCTGTGCCTCCTGTACCGAAGCTCACGTGCAAAATGTGCTAGAGTGGTGGTGTATTCATTAAGAGAACGGAATTCATAGCTCATCCTGACGAGTTTGGTTGTATTCTTCCATCTTCCTTGTCGGCTGGTCCCAAGATGGATAAAAAATCAATTGCAGTTGCTGGTGCCCATGGCCATCGTCACTCGAAATAATATCCTGTGTGCTAATGTGACCGATCTTTCGGTGTTCTGCAGCAACAAGCAACAACAGTTCCGGCGATGAAAGGCTAGGTTTTCAAACCACTATCACGTACCAACTGTTCTGTTAATATGGTGGATTTGGTCTCAAGGCCAAGCCATGTGGGAAAAATGGCCTAAGGGGTATCGGTAGGTTGCGTATTTAGGAAGCCAGCCTATTGGCAATTTGGCGGGTCTCCAGCGCGTATTTATTAAAACATAATTTCGGAATAGCAAAAGATAAGTTTTGCCCAACGGAGAGTCCTCCCACGAGACAGCATCGAGCTAGCTCTTCGGCTCCTTGGAGCCTAAGGTTGTGGTTAACGCCAGTCGCCAGTGAACCTGGATGTTGGTTCGATTACGAGCCCTTCAGTTTAAGGGTAGGGCCGGGTTGGGTACCGGTCCAGGTAGGCGGACCGGGTAGGGCTTGCATCCGGATTCAAAAGACCCGGAGCCCGCGCTTGATGGGTCGAACTGGATCGGTTTGAGAGCTTTAAAAAATATTTTCTTATTATTAATAATTTATATTTAATATAATTTTTTATTATAACCGGGTCTGACCGAGTTGACTAGGCTCGCTTGCCACCTCTATTATCAAATGGTTCAATTAAGGCATGTTAGAGAGCAATTATAAGGAGTACACACGTTATTTACCATTTGTTTTCTCTATTATCAAATGGTTCTATTAAGGCATTTTAGAGAGCAACTACAAGGAGTACATATGTTATTTTACCCTTTGTTTTCAAAGGCAGTAGCAAGCGAAAAAGTGTTTCACAAGGAGACGGTTGAAAGAGACTTGATGTTCAAGGCAACATTCCCAGAAGGGTCGTTCTCCGACCCAAATAAGTTCCCATTTCCATCTTTGACACTTGGACTACTTGCGGCCCAAGATACCGAAAGCCAGACCATCAGGTTGCTTGAACCTTCGGCAAAGAGAAGGCAAAGGCGAGGGAGCCCGGGCCATTCCCAAGGAGACAGCAAACAAACAAGAATTCTGTGGATTTCTCGTTCTGTAGGATCAAAATATAACGCAGTCATGAACTTTGATGGCGCAAGCTGAGGGCCGGATGAAAGATGAAACTCATTAGACGGACCGATGGGATGACAATCCAAAATATGCACTAGAGAAAGAAAAAGAGAGAACCCAGATGTCCATGCACCCTTGAATGGATCTTATTATCCGTCAAAGATACAAAGTGTGAGACTACAACAACCCATTAGAGCAAAGTAAGCATAAGTCATCACTTTTCATAAGCACATTAATAGAGCCCATAAAACTCATAAACCCCTACAGCAAATTTACATAACCATCAGTAACGATAAGATGGAAGTGACTCCACTCTATCAATCTTAGAGACCACCATCTCAGACCAACAAGAATGGAACTTCCTAAATCGCCACCATAGCCAACATAATCGAACTCACTTGTGCTTTCCCCGAAGCTTGACGCCGAGGACTCTCTCCATCTTGGCGAGCACGGCCTGGTTGGGGATGGCTTTGCCGCCCTCGTACTCATTCACCACCTGCACCCGCTCGTTGATCAGCTTGGCCAGCTCCGCCTGGCTCAACTTCTTCTCCACCCTCGCCTTCTGGATCGCCAGCCGTACGTCCGCCGGCACCCTCTCGAACGCCGCGGGCTCTTCCGCCTCGTCGAGCTTCCGGGCGTTCACGACCGGCTGCGCGGAGGCCGAACCCTTCTTGTTCGAGCCGCCATCGAACTTCTTGACCGCCTGGACCTGTGCACCGGCCCGCAGGGCCGCGTTCACCGCCTTCGGGTCGCGGAGGTCGCCGGACTTTGGCTTCGTCTTGTCCAGCACCACCGGCTCCCAGTCCTGGGAGATGTTACCGGCGTACCTGCTCGGCATCCTCGCAGACTACAGACGCAAATTCGCTCCGATCCAAAAATAGAAAAACAGATGGGGAGTTTCTTCAAAATTAAACCAAGAACAAGACGGGAGTACTGACAGAACGACAAGTAAACGGAAGAACAAGACAGGAGTACTGACAGAACGACAAGGTAACGGAAAAGGACGGAACTGAAAGGGAAGGCTCTGGGAAGCAAACGCCGAGAAGAAAAAAAGGTGGACTCCACGCGGAAATGTCAAGAAGAAGGCCGGGGGCTCGCCGGAGGGAAAATTTGACGAGATAGACAGAGGGGGACGAAGAAGAGGAGGAGAGAGCAGGAGTTTTAAAATGAGGGTCAAGGCAAGGCTCTCTCGAACGTTCTCGGTTGCTCTTCATTAAACCAATTTAGGTTGTGGTTTTGGAATCCGGGATAAAGGAAATGGGTGGGACGATAATGCGACGGATTCGGGTTGCAAAACGAATCCGATCATCGGATTCCCTGTTAATAATAATTCAATGGCGGTCCAGTTTAGATTTGACGGCAGCGATGGAGAGAGCTGGGGCCGGGCAGCGCTCCGACCTTGACGTCCATGTCATCGGAAAAGGAAAAAACTGTGGGCCGGAGAGACCGGCGAATCGGCTGTATCTCCGACTGAGCAGACTGTGATTAAACTAAAATATTAATAACTAAAAGAACAGTTCTTCTAAATGCCAATCCAATTCAAACAGTAAATATTTAGCTCATTAAAAAACCCCCAGGTTTTTCAGGCCAAAACCTCGTTTCGGTGGCCATTTATTTTGAAGATCTTGTAACATTTCCTTTCTTCATGCATTTTTTTACTTCACAGTCAATAAGAACGGAAGACTTGTAATTTTGACTCTTGCTATCAAAGGTATTATTTATATGATCGAAGTTATTATTTTTTGCACTTTGTCACGTACGTACGTTCCATGCAAATATCAGTTGAACCTATTTTTTTTTTCAACCACCTCAAAAACCAGGTTTTTGTCATCCAAACAAAAACTTCATAAATTCAAAACCAAGTTTGGTCTTGTCATTCAAACAACGAGATCAGGTTTTCCATAACTCATTCAAAAAACCAGGTTTCCGTAAAACTTAATTTTTTTTTTTCAAAAAACCTGTCATCCAAATAACCCCCTAATTTTGATTTATCTATAGTTACACCAGGCACCAAAAGGTCCATAAAAAAAAAAAAAAAACTTGAATGAGCCCTGCTACAACATGAAGGCCCGAGGATCAGCATAAATATATATAATATGTCTTAGTTGACCTTAGCCGTTCAACTCCTCTGATTTAGAAAATCTCGTACGTACATCAAGAAATGACTATTCTAATCTCAATTCTTAGATTCTTACGCCATAAGAACCTCGCGTGGTTTGAATTATTTTAATGGAAAAGAGGAACTCCCTCATATCTCGTTTATTTTCTTAATTAGTTATCTTGTGCTTGCAGCTCAAGTAAAACCGGTCATGATTAGAACGAAGAAGAAGAATGAAAGTGATCAAAACATTGAAGAAGGAGAAAATGAAAACTAATTTTGAAAGGAGAAAATGTGACAAATGAATATAAAAAGGTGGTTATAAAAAGGTGGGTGGTGGGCACTGCCTATAACTTGTGACTTGAAGGATGTATTGCTGCCATCACTATGACGACACAACTCGCCATCATTATGACGACACAACTCAGTATTTTGAACGTAAGAGGAACAAAAGGCTTTCGGACTCGTTATGAGCAGTAAGGATGAATCCATCACTCATCCAGAGTACGAAAAGTCGGGAGAATAGGAGGAGCATTTCAACTACAAAAAATGTCATGTCAGACCGGTTTTTGATGAATCGGAAAAAAAAAATAACACTTTTGAATTGAAAGGTTGAAAAAAAGAGGAAAATATACAGAGACAAGAATGGGCGTGCATAAAAACACTTGCTCGATAAAAAAGAAAAACAAAAAAAGACACAAGTGGTGGTCATGGCCACGCGCTGGTCTGACCATTAAAGCCGACGAGGCATCGACTGTTATAAAATTCATATACAAGTGGGTCCCGTCACCCCCAAGAGGTTGTAGTGCACTGGTGCTCCGTCCGCTAAGACCTTGAGTCGAGTGTTTTGGGCGTCACCTGCCCGCTCTAGACGCGCTTCAGTCTCTGGCCCTGGCCCGTAAAAGGACTCTAAGCAAGCTCAAAACCCAAGAAAAAGAGTGACGAGGGGGGGCCAGTGGCCTCTCTTAAGGCGGTGGAATGAACCACTCACCTTAAATAAAAAAAAAAAATAGATCATGTTACACGCGTGGATGACATCTTGGTTACTTTTATTTATCAACTTGGAAAAACCTGGGTCAACCATATCTATCAAAGGAAAGTATTGAAATTTAAATAATCTAATACATGATTATTGAAATCAAATCTGGTCAAACAGTGTTGGGTTAGTTGGAGATTGATTTCATCAATCTACACCTACTTTTCCTTGCCCGCTACATATCAATCTTTATAAAAATAAAAAGTTGACACCCTAAGATCTCAAAACACGGCTACCAAACAGTCTAAAGCGGATTTCAATCAATATAAGGACAAAGATCCCAAAACAATATCTTTATTTTGAGCAATTCAATCAGTGGATTTTCTCATTTTCCTCTGGCATAACAACATTAAGCCTTCAAACAAACGAATTAAACACAATTTTAACTGAAAAATTATATTAATATGGTTGGGTTTATGAAAATACAGGTTAAAACTGGGCTAGCACACATGAGAAGCTGTTTGAGGTGGTACGTCCGATCCATCTTCCCCTTCCCCTAGTTTCTGAACTCTGCTTGTCATTTGTAAATCACATCCTTGCGGTAGCTGATCGCTCCACCGAACCCGTACCCGGTCAGATTCAGAGCGTAGGTCATCGCCTCCGACGCGATTCCGTCCTTCTCTTCCGCAGATGGGAAATCTTCCTGATATATCGGTTCTTCATCGACGGGAGCCGCCACTGGTGCTACCTTCTCCTTCTTCGACAATATTCGGGCTGTGCCTTTCACTTCCTGAACTGCACGGAGCAGGGTGGTGGGCTCGACCTTCCCCGTCACCACCACCACCTTTATTTCTGGGTACATCTCAACGGATTCAACTCCTGCAGTGCAGTAACAAATAACAATTTATCAATTTCAATGGGACGGGAGTTTGATACGTGCATGACCGCATCGATCCTCTCCCTATCTCTCTCTCTCACAGAGGCTGGGCATGGCGAATTCCATTTCTTATATCAATCTGGAATGCAGAAGCTCTGTTTAAGAGTGCGCTAGGCTTTATTAATTACCTCTGATACGTTCTAAGTTTCTTCTCACTTTTTGCTGGCAGGAGTGGCAGCAGTCGATGTTAACTTCAATCTCGCACTTCTGCAACACAAAACAAAAGCGGATGGCCGAAGTGAGAATCGGAGTACCGGCATATTAAAAAAACCAATACAGAAATCAAATATACTAAAGTAGGGCAAGAAGGAGGATTGGAGGAGGGGGAGTTGCACCATGGTTGGAGCAGATGATGATGTAAGGGAGCAGTAGCAGGAGAGAGTTGAGTAGGACGATATGAGGTGCAGTTGGGATCGCTGAGTGAGTATTAATAAGCTAAAGGAGTGCTCGAGTACGGAGAAGAAGAGGCGGAAGGTGGTGATCTGTTGAAGAGAAATCGATAGGAACGTTCTTCTAGCTTCTATCTCACACTTCCGCAACAACAGAATTAAAAATTAAGAGTGCGTTTGGATGCGATCATGCGAAGTTTTGGAGGCAAACTCTATTTTGCCTCCGAAACTCTTTCTTTCTTTAGACTGTTTGGGTGGCATGCAAACAAAGTTTTAAGAAAAAAAAAATTATTTTCCGAAAACGCTGTTTTTACAAGGGGCTGAGGTTATTCATCCAAAGCCAATTTTTCAAAAATGAAAAGCATGTTTTTCAAAAATTCATTCAGAAAATCATTTTTGTAAAGCCAAGGCCCCTGAAAAATCAGTTTTTCAATGCGTTCATCAAATGCTACCTCAAGGTTTTCATATATATATATATATATATATATATATATAAAAGTACTTAAGATTTTAAAATTTTTGTTGAAGAGGGTGACCAGATTCCTTGGCCTCCAAGAATTCGAACGAGAAAGGCAGTGTAGTTTAGTTTATGTTTGGTGAGGAAACTGCTAGAAGCAATGTTGTACTGCATCTCCTTATCGTACTGAAAAATCGAGGGAACGGATGGCTAATGCATGCATCAGCCAAGATTATTTTACGTAACGTTTTGTTGATATATTGGTCGGTACGTGGCTCTGTCGCCAACGAAGCAGGTGACGAAACACTATGGTTTTGTTTGATAGAATCCGATGCATGCAAAAAATTTAAGATCTCCTTGAAAACCGAGTTTGATGGCTTTTTTATTCTCTCTCTCCCCCCGACGTGGCCCCATGGCTGTCGATCCTTCTCTTTTTTCTAATGAACGGTGACAACGGCGATGACGACGGTGATAATGACGACGACGACCATCCGGCTGAAACCCTCAACGGGCATCGAGGGTTGCTTCTGCAATTTGTTTTAATATTCATCTCTCTCTCTTTTGACCTCGACGGCCAGAGAAACCCACTCTATCAGATGGGCCTCCGTGGCCGGAGAACCTTGACAGCCACCTGGGGGTCTGAAACCCTCGACGGACATCGTCGTCGTCTTCTCTCTCTCCCTGGAACCCGAGGAGGCAGCAGCTGGGTCTCCCTCAACCACTGCATGTTTCCTGTGAATTGCATGGATCTGTAATAATTAAAATACCTTTCATTCACACTTTCAAACAAAATAAAAATCTCCAAAAAATTAAAAAGGATTGAAGATCCATGATTTTGAGATCCAAAAATTAAACAAACATGAATTTCTACAAAATTTTATTTTCACTAGACAATCGTATTTGACAGCATACATAAAAATGTTTTTAAAAAACCATTGTTGATATAGCACCTGATCTTAGAGTTTAGTCTCCTGTCAAAGATCGTGAGAGGTTTTCAATGAAAGACAAATTATAACACCATATTTTCAAAGTTTAACCAAGTATTGAAGATTGCATTAGACCTTCTACTTACAAGGGACATTGTTAAATGATTGACTATACAGGTTCCTATCTTTTTTTAAGATTAAAATGAAAAGTTGCTAAGAGGCTAACTAGGATCCACTAGCCATTGGTTACGCTTGATATATTTATTTCTTATTATTTTGTGAAATCCAACCTTGGATCTCAAATCTCTGGCTATCAAACACGGCCTATATGATTATGACAAACATGTGATTGATAATGTGGCGCTATGTTCCTCGAAATACAAACGTGATGATCTCGGAATATATGTTTTGAAAAGATACGTTAATTTCAAGTTGCAATATTGTTCTTGACAAATAACCTTTCTTGGAGGATATCTGTGTGCCTTTGTACGGAAATACATGTCATGAAATTATATATAAATAGTATGAGGCAGCAAGTAAGAAATGAAAAGAATACAATGGCGAGATTATTGAAGACAAATATATGATAAGAAGCAGTTAGTGTAAAGGAATTGTAGAAAATACAGGTGGCGAGCATGTGGGAAATAGCATGGGACAACCGGTGCATTTAATGTAAGGCGTGGTGGTTGGGGTTCAAAGGGGGCTTGCGTTACAAGAAACTAAGAGGATGTCTACCTAGTCGTAGAGATGAGTATGAAATACTTTTCTTCCTCTTATTGTAACAAATTTTCTAATTTAGCTGTGAAAGGACGTTTAGCTGCTCTAATTTGTAGAACCCCTAATCTCCAAAGAGTGAATCCACTAAAAAGGTTCTCGATAAGAAGAACAAAGGAAAACGATGAAATTAATGATATGAAAATACATAGGCAAAATGCTCATAACATCAATAAGCAAGATGCCTCTTAGAGCGTAGTGTAGCTGGTCAGCTTGAATGGTGTGATGTCAACGCATTCATAGTTTGACTCCTGCAAGTGCTACTCCTCTATGCTAGCTACCAATGGTGATATGCATGACACTCAAGTTTAAAAGTGTATTGTAAGACCACCCAAGTCTCAAAGTAGCTCTGAACTCCATGGTCAAGGAAAGAAGGAAGGGATTCGGCCTCTGATTTGGGTGGTGGATTTCCTCCCGTCCACCCAGAATTATCTCTTTGATGGAACTATGCCAACTTCACTTATGGAGTTGCACAAGCCCATAATTTTCATAAAGATTTGGGATTTGATTTTAATGCTGACAAAATTAATTATCATGTATGATACCATCAGTGGCAGACTAAGAAATACTTGAATGAGAGACACATGATACATTGATACCACTGTATAATTTTTTTTCTAATAAAAACGTATTACATATTTTAAAGATCACAAGGATGGATAGAAATGAAGAGTAAAGGATGAACGTGCAAGGAATTAAAAATAGCACAACTATGAATCAAGGAGGACTAAGTCTTGACTGTCTTTCCCAGAACAGTAGTGAATTGTGAGTGTGAAGGATGCCATTTATCAGTGGCGGAAATACATGGGGGCTGACGTGTGGCCCATCAAAAGTTTCATTATTGAAAAAATGATATTATGCATCAAACTTATGCTAATGACTATTTATACTTGTGGCTCGAGTCCGCCTTAATCAAAGTATCCTACCTTCGATAGTGCCACAAATGCTCGGGCCGAACATGTGATCGGCTCCGCCCGATGAGTACCAAACATGCAAAACACTAGAAAACATGTCTTACATTGAGAATTGCATGCCGGGAGGACATTATGTATATAAAAGAAAAGGTGAACGTCCAATAATATAAAAGATCTTGATTCATAAAAAATCTGACTCTGATAACTATGTGCAACCAGAATATGACCCATTTTCGTCGTTCCCAAGCAACCTTACCTTTGGTTTATGTAACCGTATAAAAATAGATTAGGTAGGCCCTTCTATTGGCCCGGCGTGTGGCTACCACTCTTACTTGTTCTTATATTTGAGTCCGATTTAACCAAGCAGCCCACCCAACGGTCAGTCGCTGAAGCAGCATCTTGTCATTACAAGTCATGACAATCCATGTTCATTAGGTAGGCTTCAGGCCGGCCCGGCCTGATGTCGGAAATTTGGGTTTGGGCCCGAGATCGATACCTGAAACCTGGACTTGGGCCCGACCCATCTCAGTTATAATAAAAAAATGTTTTTTTAAAAAGTTATAGAACCGGATCGAGCCCTGGTCGGGCCAATCCAGGCCGGCCCATTGGGGGCCCAGGCCCAAGCCCAAGCCGGGTTTTTTGAATTAAGGATTGCGAGAAACAAGACGAACCAAACTCCCCATTTCATGAAGGGGCGTGTGGCCTCTTCTCCCTTCTCACATCGAAATAGAGAAAATTTATATTGTTGTTTATACTAAGCAAAAAAGCTTTCATTGTTTGAAAATTTTACTTTCTTAAGAAGGTTGCTGTTCACTTATGATCTAATCACGCTTCCTTCACATTTAAGTCACCCCAAGTCTCCCAGATCCTCAGCTGTTAGAATATATTGTTTTGATAAAGACAGTGATTTTGCTATATGAAAAGAAGACTGAAGTCGTTGGCAGAGTCTTTTTAAGCCAAGGGATGACGACAGGGCTGCTGGTTAGGCCTCTCTTTCGCAGCTTCCCTGCAAAAGCATGTCCTCCATTCGACAAAGGAACACAATAGACCTCTTTTTAAAAATTAGATTAAAAAAATTAGCCTACATTTCGTGAAAACCTCTCCTTCTCTCTTTGTCCACTGTTGCTTGGGAGTTAAGTTACAACCATGGGCTTTAGACTAGAGACCGACGAAGGAAACCATGGAAGAAACTTAGGGTACATGGAAAGTGATTTAATTACTTCAATATAAGAGCAGTTTAAGGTACCCTCTTTGAAACTTCCATGTCGAAAATATACTCCATAAAGTATTATAGTCCATCTATGGATTAGCCCAATCATGGCCCATGCTTTGATTCAGCCCAATGGCATAAGAGCACGTCCTGTACAAATGGTCCAATTTTTAGTTTTTTTTTTTTTCTTAAAAGTTATACAAAGGAAGCATACGACATGCCTTACCACATTCTTATGAATGTTTTTCGTTTAATTTTTAATTTGAAAACATGCATTAAGACATTCGGGCACACATATTAAGTTGAGACCTAACTCAAATCTGATCGAATGGAATATCTGTAACAATCAGACTCACTCCTGAGCTTGAACCCTTGGTTACACTGATCCTAACTCACCCCCAAACAATTTCGGCTCCAACTTCAAAAAGGTTAGAAATTAGGACAACTATCTATTTAATAACCTCTTCATAAGTCCTTGAAGATTCATCACAATCTTCAATACGAACTAAATTTTTGGGGTATTACAATCCACCACCCTTAAGGCACATGCATCTGCATGTGTGAGAACCTAGGTACGTCTCTGACACCACTGTAACAACCTGACCCACTTTTGGGTTCGAACCATTGGTTCGATGGATCCCAACCACCCCCTTGTAGTTTCGACTCCAACCTCAAGGATAGTTACCATGACAACTATTTATTTAATAACCCTCTTTATAAACCTTTAAAGTTCAATACAAAACTAAGTTTATGAAGATAACTAGACAATTAATCTTCTATGTATCTGCATTAATACTTAAAACTCAAAATCAAGAATACAAGAGATAGCTGCCCCCTTCAAACATGAGAATTAGGGCAGCAAAACGGTAAACTTGTAATAATGCCTGTACAGAGGACGATGACAGGGAACCCATCCATCCATACTTTAACAAAAACTGAACAGCACCGACCAGAAGAACTGCATTATTCCCTTATAATTATTAAAACCACAAGAAATACATCACCGCCTTCAATATCTAACCAAAAATGCGTAAACCTGGAGAGGGAGGCGCTACCCTTCACAGCTCAGCTACTTGTTTCTGTAGATCTTTCTCCAGCGGTAGAAGAAGCCAACACCACCAAACCCAGCTGACCGAAGAAAGATTCAGGCCATAGTTCTTCGACTCGGCGGCGACCTCGCCCCTGCCATCCGATGGTTTTGGTGATATTTACATATTTTAAAGATCTCAAGGATGGATAGAAATGAAGTCAAGGATGAATGTGCAAGGAATTAAAAATAGCACAACTATGAATCAAGGAGGACCAAGTCTTGACTCTTTCCCTTCTTAATTTGGCAGCCTCTTCTTTTGGCGGTTGCCATTTATCAGT
>JAANDH010001110.1:41267-85813 GCA_011799765.1 Nymphaea thermarum
ATATATATATATATATATATATATATATATATATATATATATATATATATATATATATATATATATATATATATATATATATATATATATATATATACGTCAGATAAAATAAAGATCGAGATTCATTAAAATCTGACTCAGATAACTATGTAAACCAGAATATGACCCATTTTCGTCGTTCCCAAGCAACCTTACCTTCGGTTTAAGTGACCATATAAAAATAGATTAGGTAGGCCCTTATATTGGCCCGGATGAGAATACCAGGATACATATATATAAAATATATGTTAATAAGGGTGGGCATTGGGTCGGGTCGACTGGGGCCCATCTCTGATGGACAGGCCCGAATCGGTCTGATGGGATCCGATCTAGCTTCATAACTTAAAAAAAAATGTTAATAATATATATATATATATATATATATATATATATAATATTTTATATTTATTTTTTATATTTAAAAAATATTTTTTTATTATAATGGAACTGGGCCGAGCCGAGCTCGATCGGCCCACCCCTATATGCTAATATCTTTTTCATCGTTTTGACATCTCGGCCTTTCAAGTCGTAGAAAAAGCGTAATTTATCTTGGTTGTTCTAAAGCACTCTGACTAAGGGATCTTCTTTGGCGAAAAGGTGATCAAATGTTAAAGGTACGAAAATGAATCAAAAGCGTTATCGAATATTCACCTCCTTAAAAAAACTAAATGGATCAAATGAAAAAACACTCAAATTAAGAATTGCGAGAAACAAAAGGAACCAAACTCCCCATTTCATAAGGGAAGAGTGTGATCTCTTCTCCTTTCTCACATCCAAATAGAGAAAATGTATCCATTGTTGTTTATACTAGGCAAAAAAGCTTTCATTGTTTGAAAATTTTACTTTCTTAAGAAGGTTACTGTTCAAATATGATCTAATCACGCATCCTTCACATTTAAGTCACCCCGAGTCTCTCATATCCTCAGCTGTTTGAATATATTGTTTTGAAAAAGACAGTGATTTCGCTATATGAAAAAAGACTGAAGTCGTTTGCAGAGTCTTTTTAAGCCAAAGGGATGACGACAGGGGCAGCTTCCCTGCAAAAGCATGGTCTCTATTCGACAAAGGAATACAATAGACCTACTCTTGAAAATTATATTAAAAAAAATTGGCCTACATTTCGTGAAAACCTCTCCTTCCCTCTTTGTCCCACTGTTGCTTGGGAGTTAAGCTACAACCATGGCTTTAGACTACACCCCGACGAAGGAACCATGAAAGAAACTTAGGGGGCAAGGAAAGTGATTTAATTACTGTAATATAAGGGCAGTTTAAGGTACCCTCTTTGAAACATCCATGTTGCAAATATACTCAATAAAGTATTACAGCCTATCTATAGATTAGCCCACTCATGGCCCATGGCATAAGCGTACGTACTGTACAAATGATCCAGTTTTTAGTTAAAAAGAAGTTAAACAAAGGAAGCTTACGACATGCCTTACGACATTCTTATAAGTTAAGTGTTTTTCGTTTAAATTTTTCATTTGAAAACATGCATTAGGACATCCGTCCACACATTATAAGTTTAGACGTACCTCAAATCTGATCTAATGGAACATCCTTCGCATTAGCTCACTCTTCCCCTATCCTCTATCTGATCTTAAACCAGTATTTTCTTTAACGTAAAGTTGAGAAGGAGTATGTCTTAAGTTGTTCTAACTTAATCCACGCATTATTAAATCAAATGATAATTAGGTAAAAGATATGAGACCATGCAGCATACTCTTACCAAAAATGAACTTCTACTTCCCTTGTTTCTAGTGGCTGTTCTAGGACATAAGTAGATAATCAACCTTCTCTGTATTTGCATTAATGCAGAAAAACTCAGAATCAAGAATACAACAAATATCTGCCCTTCAAACATGAGAATTAGGGCAACAAAGCGGTAAAATTATACTAATGCCTTCACATAGGACGATAACAGGGAACCCTTCCATACTTTAACAAAAACTGAACAGTACCAACCTGAAGAACTGCATAACTCCCTTATAATTATTAAAACCACAAGAAATACATCACCACCTTCACTGTCTGCCCAAGAATGCATAAACCTGGAAAGGGAGACCCTATCCTTCACAGCTCAGCTACTTGTTTCTGTAGATCTTTCCCCAGCGGTAGAATAAGCCAACACCACCAATCCCAGCTGCCCAAAGCTTCAGGCCATAGTTCTTAGACTCCACGGCGACCTCGCCCCTGCCATCCGATGGTTTTGGGGGTTTATATACTGTGATTGCTTTCTCCGGTTCTTCTTCTTTGAGTGGAATTACTGCATGTGCTGATTGCTTCTTTTTCTTCTTATTATCTTCTTTGTTGTCGCGATCGTGTTCATCACCCCCGGCGGACAAGTTGTTCGCTCGGATTGGCCCGTCCCTCGTCAGGATTCGGGCTTTCTTTTTCACTTTCTGAACTTCACGGAGGAGGACGCCGGGATCGACGTTTCCCGTCACCACCACCTTCCACATTTCTGGGTACAAATCCACGGATTCAACACCTGCAATATACAAGTTTATCAATTTGAAAGCAACATCATTCCTCAATCCGATGACATGCTTGATTAGTATCGTATACGAATCTGCCCGGCCGTCCATTTAAATGCAAGAAACAAGATGGGTGCTGTCTTTTATTACCATCAACGTCCTTCAAGTACTTTTCCACGTCCTTCGGGCATTGGCCACAGCAGCCGATGTTAGCTTCAATCTCGCACTTCTACGACAAGTTAGAAGAAGAAAATGGTACATGAGAACTGCAGTATACAGGCTTAGTAGAAGAACCAACAGAGGAAACTAGCTACCCGGAGATGAAGGAGAAGAACAGGGGAGGAGGGGAGGAAGCACACCATTTTTCAATAAGAAGACGCAGTACGAGGTGTGACAGATCGATGCCTGAAACGGTGGGAATTTCTCCCCGACTATCTTCGCCCAAGGAATGTGGACTTGTTGAAGGACAATAGAGAGAGATTAAGTGTTGTCCTGTTACAGCAGGGAATAATTTGTTTTTAAAGGAGAACATGAATTTCCATGGGATTTCACTGAAATTGGCGCTAACTTTACTTAGTTTGTATGATCCTCCGGAGAGAAGACTCATGAAATCTTCAGAGATTTCGGAAAGAACGACGTGTGTTTCTTAGAGAATTTCGAAGAAATTCGCGTATTTCTTGGAGGGTCGCTCTCACTCTCACTCCCACACACTCACACACCCACAGAAGGAAGAATCTACACTGTTTCGTAATTTGGTTTCTGCACTTCGACGAAGAAGACGGTGACCCCACATTTCCGTCAAAGGATGTCTCTGAAATTGGCGCTAGCTTTACCAAGTTTGTACGATTCTCCGGTAAGAAGACTCATGAAATCTTCAAAGATTTTGGAAAGAACGACGTGTATTTCGTACAGAATTTCGAAGAAAGTCGCGTATTTCTTGGAGGGTTGCTCTCACTCTCACTCCCACACACTCACACACCACAGAAGGAAGAATCCACACTGTTTCTTAATGTCGTTTCTGCACTTCGACGAAGAACACGGCGACCCTGCTTTTCCTTAAATCAATTTCCTTTATTGGAGAAAATTTTTAACAGTATACAAAATGAACATTTATAGATACAATCTAGATGTGATCCCCTGCTGGTTAAAGCCTAATTTTCGAAAAGCTTGGTGCCTTTTAAACTTTCAGATCGTCCTTTGAAAAGAGCCGCTATTTCTTATAAAGAGAAGTTTTTAACTGTTTTTCTTGTTAATCTGACTGCAGAGTCTTTAACAGGAGCCAAGAGAAAATGATAAATGGGGTGTTTACTGGTTAGCCCCCTGTTCGGCTTCCACGAAATTGAAATATGTTTGACTCATTTCTAAAATATAGATCAAAAAATTGTTATGTACATATTCAAAAGTCATCCACCCCTCTTCCGCCCGCTATTCCTTTTTGGGAGTTAAAAAGTTGTAAAACCAGAGCCGCGTCCGCGCACTCATGGAGCTTGTGAGTCGGCCTAATAATATATATAATTATATCTATTATTGCTTTTCTTTCTAGCCATGGGCGTCCGGGCCGCTACCGGCTGGCTCGATTCGGGCTTGTTTAGAATTAAAAAATAATTTTTTTTAATAAAATATATTTATTATTAATAAATATATTTTATATTAAAAATTATTTTATAATTTAAAAATTAATTTTTATTTTTAAATGGGCCCAGCCTGATCGGACCCGGACCCGGGTCAGGCTGACCGGCCCGGTCTAATACCCACCTTTAGCCACAGGCTGGCCTGATAAATTTTCGCGCTCAGTTTGACTTGGCCAATATCTTATATATATATATTTTATAATGTTTATATATTAATTTTTTATAATTTATGATCTTTTATAAAAATCAAGTTGCAGACCCGGGTAGAGGTGGGCCCCGGTCCGGAGTTCGATGGACCCGCCCTCGGCTTGATGGGGCCCGACGGTTAGTTAATATTAATTTTTTTATTGTATATTTAAAAGTTTTATTTTATAATTAAAAATTATTTAAACTATAACTGGGCGTGCCGGATGCCCATCCCTAGACCCAGGTCGCGACAGCAAGCGGGCTTGAGGCCCAGGCCTTGCAACGCGCATTTGCAACCCAAACAAAGCAAGGGTGCGGGTGCATAAGGTAGTGCATTGGTGCGGGTGCATAAGGTAGTGCATTTGCA
The DNA here is from genome assembly GCA_011799765.1 of Nymphaea thermarum. Classification (NCBI taxonomy): domain Eukaryota; kingdom Viridiplantae; phylum Streptophyta; class Magnoliopsida; order Nymphaeales; family Nymphaeaceae; genus Nymphaea; species Nymphaea thermarum. The sequence goes on from JAANDH010001110.1 coordinate 45,965, forward strand.
AGCTCGGCCTATTCCATTCCAGAACCAATTTTCACGATGCTGACAGTCAAAAACCCTAAAGCCAATCTTCAGTTATCAAAAAATCTTTTTTTAAGTTTCAAACTTGGAGTTCACTCTCTCATACTTTTACCCAAAAAAGAAATTTATCTCCTTGTATTCGGAATGACGCTTATTTTAGTCTTTATGTTCCTCCGGAGAGAAAACTGCACATTGTGTTAAATTAAAAGGAAACGAACTTGCAGAGAATGTTGCAAGCAAACACGATATAATGTGGGCTTACGGAATATTGACTTCTCTCTCTATCTCTCACTCAAACACACACACAAAGACAACGAAAAATGAAGAAAAGTCATCCCTCTTCTTTCAAAATTTCAGAAATTTCGATGAAAACTTCACATACTTGCTTGGTCGGTGCTGTGCTCGACTGTTGTACCATTGTCTACCTTGTATATCTTTTCTTGTATACTGTCATTCGATCTGAGCCTACCATAAGAAACGGTCCAACTCCAAAGCCTGCTTCTCAGTTCAAATGCCCACAAGAAGATCTACTTGTTTCTTCTGTAGGATGGCTACAATTTGCTTGGTTTTGTTCATTTGGTGCCTTCTGTGTTGATGTTATTTTGAAAGAGGAAGGTGGAAAGGTTGGTTGATGCCAAAGGCTCAAGTAAGCCTCTCGTTTGCCCATCTTGCATTACGGCCACAACAGGAAAATGCTTTTCAAAAGCAAGAACATAAAACATATGAATGGTTAATAAGGCAATAATCATGCATGTGGTGTATGTGCTTCGCACATTGCTTATTTTTAGGACTTGACACCGCCTGAGGACACTGTGAAGGGCCTTCTCAGTCACCCGAATCATCTCCAGCTTCAATCGGCCACTGTTTTCTGCTTCGATCTTCGATTGAGCTGATCTTTGGCTCGTTGGAATCGTCGCGATCTTGCCTTTTCACCTGCCAAGCCTCAGAGATTTTGGAGCCAAGACCGAGGCACAGTGATATGCTAAAGGAGGACTGTTTGGGCGCACTCCTTATCAGGCCTGTGACTCCACCGTGGCTGAGAACCGAATAGAGGCTAAGCCTCTTTGCTTCCCCGAATTCATTTGCGATTTTGGGGGTCGCAAATACACTGGTGATTTCTTCTTCCTTACCAGATATTGCTTACTGTTTTGATGTGAGCGCTTTGATGTTGTTATTTGTTGCAAGCTGACTGGTCGAGTGAAGAAGAATTTGAGCAAAAGGAGCTGCTGCAGCACTGAAGACTTACCTTGCAGCCGCTTGAGGAGGTGTTCGCCAGCACCTATCTGGCGATTGCTCCCCCCTTACCAGAAAACAACAAGGGGTTCATTCAAATTTCGGTGACGCTTCTCCACTTCTGGTTTTCCTGCATTCGTTACCATGGTTATTTGGTGATTGCTTGTTTGGTTTTGGAGGTGGTAACGTGCAGCAGAGAAGCTTGTAGCAGGTTCGAGCTGAGAGGCTGAAAACGAACCTATTGACCTTGTTAGAAGTCACAGCTTACGCCGGGCTTAGCGGCGCTTGCTTCCCCCTCAGATTCATCTATCAACAGGGGATAAATTTTTACACGGTGACGACTTCTAACATTCTAGGGAATACCTTATTTCCTAGTTGTTTTTGAGCAGTAACTCTCGGCTTGTTGTTGAGACAGCTATTGCCGAGAAGGGAGCAGCTCAAGCAGCCGTGACTGAGCTGTATCCGGGAGAAAGAAGGGTGTACGCTGTCACCTTGTTAGCGCTTGCTTCCCCCTACTACCTCAGTGCACTAGGGGTTCATAATCGTGCAGCTAAGTGCAATCCTTTCTCCCAGTTTTGTTACTGAAATACACTGCAGTGACTGCTTCTATTGCTTGTGTTGAGGGAACATTTCAAGCGCTTCTGGCGAGACGAAGAGGAGATCGGCGCCTCCCCTCACCTAGCAGACGTGCTGAGTACCAAGGACCTTGGTCTTCTGTCCTTGGTGGAGTGGGCTGGACTTGCTCCAGCCAGGTTTGCCTCACTGTCCCCCTATAGAACGGGGCGGGTTTTTACTGCTTTTAACTGTGCCGTGGACCTACCTAGTGGGCTGGGGAATGGTTTGCACGTCCCTAGGCATGTATGACATGGTTTGTTGAGTGAGGCTTGAGGGCATATTTGTACGCTGCGCTTGTACGGCCTGAAACCCATCTGTTGTAGTAGGTTCAGACCTAGTGTAGCTTGGGGAAAGCCCTCTCTTGTACCACTACCCTTTGGGAATTTTGTTGGGTCTGTTTCCAGCAGGGTAGATTTTGTATTAGGGCTCTGCTCAGACTTGTCAGATCATCTGAAGGGCTCTTTCAGCAGCAGCACAGTCTGTATTTCAGCTTCAGTGCATTCAGCTTCAGAGTTTACAGCTTCAGCTTCAGAAGCTTCAGTGTTTCGCCTCTTCAGTAGTTGGTTCGAATATGACTGAAGAGTATTACCAAGCTTGTGACCAGGTTTCCTATGATTACAGCTCACCAGATGATGCTTATTATGATGAAGGGGGCTATTGTGGTAGTGACTACGCATATCAGGAGGGCAGCTTCGAAGCACAGTCTTTCTACGCGCCTGATGAGTCACACTATCCAATTGACTATCACGAGCATGAATCTAACAGGGCATACACCGTCCACGAGCACACTGTAGATTCTGATTATGATGATTATGAGCCATCTGAATATAGTTGCTCCCAAGAAGGTGATGAATGCGAATGGGCCGATTATGGACAGGGTAATCCGAATGATGTAGTGGAAAAAAGTGGGAAAAAGTACCCTGCCATCAGTGGAACTATTAGATATGGCCACACAGGTTGTGGGTATAGCCAGTACCGACGGCCAGGCCAAGGGCAAACGAGCGTGAAACCACCTGAAGAAGTCTATCAAGGTCCTCATGCAACCTTTTTTGCCAGCCTGATAGGATGTTTGGGAGCCCAGAAGTTAAGAATCGGGCTACACTCTACTTTGAGAGTAAGTCACATGCAAGGTCTTCCACCACTCTCCTTAATGCGAAAACAGACCATAATCAACAGCATGGAACTAAGCAAAGGGGTGTGAATCAGCAGGGCAACAAAGGCCAGACTTTTAGAAGGAAATGCACTAAACGACCTTCACAGTTCCTACCTGCAGTTAGCCAAGCACCCTCCGGCATTGATGCTCTGAGTACTTCTTACCGCCAGCCACGTGGAATCTTTGAGTTCTCTCCTCAGCAGCGGTTAGATAAAAAGCAGCACGTTATGGTGCAAGGTAGCAAAGTATCAGCTAAGTCTGCCTCCACATGCTTAGAGTCCTCGAGCTCAATGTTAAAAGAAAAAGGAGAAAATCAGTCTAGTGAAAACTTGGAAGAGGTCTGCGATCTTATAGATGCTCAGTTCACAGAATTAAGGAGGATGATAATGGCATATTTTAGGCAGCAGAAGACCACTATTGAGCAGATAATACCGAGCCCTGAACCGCACATAGATGATAATCGGAAGGAGGCTGAGACTGATGTGCACGAGTTACTTATAATTCCAGCCACACCTGAGGTGACGGTCCAGACCTTGGAAGATAATGAGGCAGCTATTACAGCCCAGGGCAGCAACTTGGGAAAGCGAAAGGCGTTCACCCGAGCTATGAAGGTCCATCTTGCCAGGCGTCAGAAGCCCTCCCTAGCTTGCTTAAGGAAGCTCCGCAGCCGAGCAAAGGTTGATTCCCATGTAGGGCAGCTTGGGGAGCCTGAAAGTGCAAAATCAACACCCCACGCCATACCCGTTGGGACAAACTGTAATCTGGCCTCCTACAAACAGATTCATATGGGTTTAGAATGGCAAGCCATGGCTGAAGAGGAAGAGGAGAATGAGCAGGAAGCTTTTGCTACACTTGCACCCATTGAAAACCTAGCCTCCTACAAACAGATCTTTATGGGCTTAGAATGGCAAGCCATGGCGGAAGAAGGAGAGGAGGATGAACAGGAGATTCTTGCTGTGAACGAAGGGATTGTTGAGAGCCACTTAGCATGGGCAGCTAGGGACAACAACAAATGGGTTCACCTCCAATGCTTCTCTAGAACCCATGACAGCATGTACACCACACATGTATTGAAGGATGAAATGATGAAATGCGTGTATGCTGAAAATTTGAGTGTTCTCCAGAAGCCCTACCACGAGCACTTCTTATTTCTCTCCACTTGGGACTATTCCTATAAGGGGCTGAAAGGGAGAAGTCTGAAAATTTTAGATCCCAAGACTTGCGAGTGGACAGCAGAGTACAGGGCTGTGGCACTAGACCTTCCAAAGGTTGTGAAGCAGCATTGGTAGCACGTTACAGAAGGACGAGATGTCATTGGGGGGCATGATTAAACTGGCCATGATACAAAAGATATCAACAGCCATGGGTGGTGATGAGGATAGCTTCACTTGGGATCCCGGTGGGAGCATCTACGACGGGGGGGTCCCAGACGGAGCCTGAGGGCAGGCTCCATTTTAAGGGGGTAGGTCTGTTAGGGGCAGCCTTTCAGCATCCACCAGGGCTTTTCTCGCGTTATGGAGGTTTCAGCATCCACCAGGGCTTTTCTCGCGTTAGGGAGGCTACAGCGCACCATGGCCACTCTTTATGGCCCCTCTGCACGCCGGGAAGGCTATGGAAACGGGCCAGGCTAGAGGCCCGACAGGGGACAGGGCTGAGGATGCCGATAGGTGGCGGACCATCCCGGCCAAGCTTCGAGGTAGTTGAGTGCCTCGTCCCCCTACTGCCCAGTGGCCGAGTGAGGCTAATGTTGGAGACGGCCGATACAGGCGCACAGCACACCGTAGCGCCAGCCAGTGTTGAGGCAGGCCGTGGACTATCGACCAGGGCAGGCAGAGCCAGCGTCGAAGGTCGCCAAAGATGGCCCATCGTGGCCGAAGGTGGCACCGAGCGACGTAGGCCGGATGACGTCGAGGAGGCGTCAGGAGAAGAGGGCGTGTTGTTCACGCGTCGCGTAGTGAGGGAGCCCCCTGACGATGTAGGTATTACTTCTTGTGAGGCTAACCCTTCTTGCAAGTTGGCGAATGACGACCAGCTGCAGCCGAGTGACCGGCCAGGGACACAGGTGATATGCAGCCAGTTGGGCGATGGACGGATGCATATGGAGGACGCCCAGTTGACCGTCACACGTCTGGAGACCACCCTAGCCGAGACGGATGGAGTGGGTTCACACCTAGCACGAGCTTCGCGGCCGACGCCCAGGCCAGCAGAGAGCATAGGCTAGACTCTGCAGCTTTGATTCTGTTGACTGACCGACTCGGTCAGATTTGATTATTTGTATATACTTTATCTGCTTTATAGTTTAGGTTGCATATTCATTGATCATGTATCAAACCGGTACGGTCAGGACTGACCCGGTTCACTCAAGCTTATAAGCTTGAGCCATGTATTGTACAAGGGATATACGTTTTTATGCTAAGGAGAACTTTTCTCGCCTTTCTCTGATTTTCTCTCTCCTCCCTTCCGAGGGTTTGCTCTCGTCACCGGCGAGCAGCTTCTCCCCCGTTCTTCTCTCTCGCGTCCCTACCTCTTGGCGCTTCGTCTGATCCCTTCCCCATGCTTCGTCTGCCTCCCCCGTGCGTCCTTACCTCTGACGCCTTCGTCTGCCTCAGCCCGTGAAGGTCCAAACGGTGCCCCTGCACCTTCCTCACACCTCTCGGCTGAAGAAGGAGCTTGCCCAGCGCAGACCCCTTCCTGCCGCCCGACCACCTCTCTTCATCAACCAGAAGCTGAAGAATCTTCCGGCGACGTGGTTCTTCACCGGTGGACTCTTGCTTCTCCAATCCCCTCGACGTCCGGCGACCTGCTCCGTGGTTCTGAGCGATCTCCGGCGACGAAGCCCACCTTCCGCTTGAGCAACCCCCTTCCCTGCGCCTGCAACTCCACACCCCAGCCACTGGTCCATCGACGAGCAGGTACCTCACTGCCAGCATCCCTTCCGTCTTCATTCCTTCTGGCCTTTCCGTTGCTTCCGCATCTCCCTTAGCCTCCCCACGATCATCCACGCATCACAAGTCCCTGGATCGTGGTCGTTTAAACATATAAGGTAATAGTTGTTACAACTTTTCTTAATACATTAATTAACACTCACCAAGCCTGTAAATGCTAAAAGAGCATACTAAGTAGAAAGAGGGACATTTACAGGCTTCGTGAGTGTTAATTAATGTATTAAGAAAAGTTGTAACAACTATTACCTTATATGTTTTCTTTTTTGAAAAATAATTCATTTAGTAACGCGATCGTCACCGTTACCATAGCCGAGGGACATGACCTAACCTCTTGTGGCGCGAATCAGGTGTTAGCGAGCAATGATCATAAACGTTGCCGCTTTCCGTTGCCAAAGGAATCAACCATAGAACGTACAGTAGTGCACATGGTAACGTTGAGAGTGAATACCTTCAGTTGCACGTTTTCAACGTGATGGATTGCAAAGTTCTTGTAGTGCTTGGAGGACAATGCCTCAATTTCTACATGAAGAACTTGATTAATGGAATCATCCCATCTAAATAAGATCCCCAACAGGTTAAAGTTTTTCACCGTCGTAAAACGTGGTGCTCTTTTAACTTTAAGATTGTTCTTCGAAAGAAGCTGCTCATTGTTATGAAAGTGAGATTATTGTGATACATTCTTTTACATACGACTGCAGAGTTTTATCTCGAGTAAAGTGATAATGATAGGGTTATTGGTTAGTGACAGAGTCAGAAAAATTGGTTGGAGGAACACTCTTTTAAAAATTCTCATATCTGTTAGGGCACTTATATATATAAGGAACATTGCCCATTTAAAAATAAAGAAATTTTAAGAAACTGGTGTAGGCAACTGCCCACACTAGTACTGTGAGTGCCATAACTCAAACAGGTGAATTTGGGGTGTGTTATGCCGTGCATCTTTAGCTGGACTAGTGGCGGGCTACGTTTCTATAGTGGGGTCCTACGTGCAAATTGAAGGATGTGGTGATCTAGTCACCCTGTATGAGGGGTGGAGGGAGGGGGGGGGCCGCTCGGGCCATGGCCCGGGTGAGCCCAAGAAAAAAAAATTATATATAAAAAATCAAATTTTTTTAGTTTGGTCCTACCCGTCGCTCTTCTTGGCCCTACCGTCGCTCCTCTTGACCCGACCCACGAATGGTTTGACCCGCCCCTAAAAAAATTCCTGGCTCCGTCCCTGCCCTGTATTCATGTAGTTCTGGTGGTCCCTGGAGGCAAATGAAAGGAGAATAACTTCATCTCTTGCCAGAGAGTATGACCGATCCTCAAACTCACCTGGATAATGATAGGTTTAATGGTCAGGGCCCCATCTTAACAAAAGCATGGCGATATCCAGAAATTGGTATAGGTTAGTTGTGTCATGAAGGTTAGATTTAAAAACTTAGCCGGCAGTTGAAAATTTGTCCGTCCCACTCTGCGTTCTGTTAAATGAACATGAACCTTCAGAGAATTTGCAAGGAATTTCGAAGTGTACTTCTCGGAGTGTCGCTCTCACTCCCACAGTCACACGCAGAAGGAAGAATCAAGGTTGTTTCGCGATTTGGTTCTGTACGTCTTTCTCTTTACGAAGAACATGGTGGCCCCTTTTTTTTCCTTAGTTTCCAGAAATCTCGATGAAAACTTCACCGGAGTTGCTTAGTGGGTGCTTTGCTTTTGGTCGTTGTGTAGCCACCTGATGAAGGTGGTAGTGCAGTTTCTGGAGCAGAAGGCCCTTAACTTCTTCTACAGAAAAATCTTAACGATTTACAAAAACTTGACTCTGATCACACGCAATTCTGAATCGTTTATGCAAACCAAATCAAACTTTTACACGCAACATCTAGATATGATCCCCAGCTAGCAGCTGGTTAACGCCTAGTTTTCCAGAAGCGTGGTGCCTTTTAAACTTTCAGATCGTTCTTTGAAAAGAGCTGCTAATTCTTATAAAAAGAAGTTCTAACTAAGTTCTAACTGTTTTTCTTATTAATGTGATTGCAGAGTCTTTCACAGAAGCCAAGAGAAAACTATCAATGGGGTGGTTACTGGTTGCGCCCCCATTCGACTTCCAGGAAATTGAAATATGTTTGACTTACTTTTAAACTTAGATTCAAAAATTAACATATAAATATTGAAAAATTCTCCATCCTCTTTCTCCCGCTATTCCTTAGGGTTTATCACGATAACACTGGACATCAAGCCGGGTACTCCCGAAGCTTCCTAAGTACCTGCCCTCGCATGCACAGGGCCTAAATTTTAGGGACCAGCTTGACTCAGCCTAATAATATATACAACTATATTTATTATAGTTTTAGTTATAAATATCTTATGTTTCAAATATTTATATTTTACGATCTTTTATTAAAATCAAGTCAGAGCCAGGTGACGGGTGCAGGCGGCAAGCTGATCAAAACCAACTTAATTTGGATTGGCATCATACATGCGGACCACTATCTTTAAAAGAAAAAGGAAATTATAAGCAGTGTTTTTTTTTTTGCCAAAATGAAATTCTTCAATTTTATTTAATGATTCACAATTGATTTAGCTGAATCCGTAAATCGGCTGATATATTCAGTGAGTCGGCAGCTCAGCCTCTTCTATTTCAGAACCAATTTTCACGATTCTGAGTCTCTGCCAATTCAAAAACCCTAATGCCAACCTTCATTATTTTATGAGATACCAAAAAAACATCAACTGTGATATGAGGAAAGTTAAAGTTCAGGCATCCCACTCATGTCCCATTATCCGGTTCAGCCGGACGGCCTAGAAATTTGTATTTACACAGTTCAGTTTTTTGTTTGTTAAGATGGATAAAACAGAATGAAGCAGCAAACTCTCATTCAGGAAAAGTGTAATCAGAAAAAACATTTAATGGCATTTCTATTAAATGTAAACAAGCTCCGGCCTTGAGATCATTGTCAACTTTTGCTTCAGTTTGGATGAAAAGAATATATTTAACATTTACTTTGTCCATTAATAAAGCATCTCTGGTCTAGAGCCCCACTTCTGCTTATGTTTTCCATCAAACGTAAAAAGCTTTCCCTTTACTCACGTCATAAAGATGAATGTTTACTGACACATAACCTTGCCATCATAAACTTAGATGACATATACACGTGAACACGAATAGTAACATCGGTTCTCCCCACAAAATTTAACTCCACCAACGAAATAAACTACACAATCTTCCCTTGAAACCACAAGAAATGCATCACTGAGTTCAATGTATTTCTATCCAAGAATGCATAGACCTAGAGGAGCTACTACTTTTTGTAAGTCTTCGCGCATTTGTAGTAGACGCCTGCGCCAAATAACCCATATGCGGAAAGATTTAAACCATAGGTCTTCGTCTCCGACGCAACCTTTTCCTTGCCATCCGATGGATTTGGGTGTTTATATATTACTATGGCTTTCTCAGATGATGCTTCTTTCATGGGAATTACTGCGTCTGCTGGTATGATCTTTTTCTTGCTGTTATCATATTCATCACCCAGGGCTGACAAGTTCTTCGCAGGCGCATCCTTTGTCAGCATTCGGGCTTCCTTTCTCACTTTCTTGACGGCACCGAGGACGATGGTGGGATCAACGTCTCCTGCCACCACCACCTTGCTTTCTTCAGGGTACAAATCCACATATTCAACTCCTGCAGTACAAGTTTACCAATTCGAAAATGAGAGTTGAATCAGGATCATTCCTCAAACAATTCATGCTTAATTATATTGGTGGTAGCTTTATACGTGCACGAAGCACAATATCCCACTCTTTCACTTTCTCTACGACATGTTTTGCATCTATATGTATCAATCTGCCCGTCGATTTCCGATGCAAAGATCAGTTTTAAGTGGGTGCCAAATTTTGTTACCTTGAACACGCTTCAGGTACTTTTCCACTCTGTCCCGGCAGCCGTCGCAGCAGCCGATGTTGGCTTCAATCACCCACTTCTGCGACAAGTTGAAAGAAGACGATAATATATAGATATGATAATTTCAGCACAGGCGTAGCTAGCTATTAGAAAAACCAACAGAGAATGCTCGCGTCCGGGAGATGAAGAAGAAGAAGAGAGGAAAGGAGAGGATGTGTACCATTTTTTCAGAAGTCGATGTAGTACCAGAGAAGATCGTCCGATGAGGGGGTGATTTGGTGGAGGTTGTCAGTTATTATTATCGCTCCAAGGAACGTCGAATTTTTGAAGGAGAAGAGAGAGATCAGGTTCAGCCTGAATAGAACGGTACAGGGATCCTTTTCTTTACTTTAATTTAAACGAGAAGATGAATTTCCATGGCATTTCACTGAAAAATGACGCTTGTTTCCTCTGTAGAGAAAAACTGAGCATTCTATTAAACGCGGTATAATGTGGGACTCACACGAAATGTCGATATTTTTCTAACGAAAAAAGAAAAGCGCCATCTTTGAGGGTCTCTTTCCTTCTTTCTGGTCTCTCTTCCTCTCTCTCAGGCACACGAAAAAATTGAAGATAAGTTATCCCTCTTCAAAATTTTCAGAAATTTCGATGAAAACATCACATGCTTGGCCGCTGCGGTGCTTGACTGTTGTATAGCCAGCTAATGAATGCAAAGTGCAGCTTTCTGGAGCAGGATGCCATAAATTTGTCCAGGAAAAATGTTTATCATTGGAACCATCACATCTAGATAAGATCCCCAGCTGGTTAAAGTCATTTTTTTCTTTGAAAAACCCGGTGATCTTTGAACTTAGCCTGCAGTTGAAAAATTCTCCGTCCCACTTTGTCCCACTATTGCTTGGACTTAAATCATAACCACAGCTTTAGACGAAGCCATGGAAGAAACTTAGGGGACATGGAAAATAATTTAATTGCTGAGATATAGTAGTTTAGCTGTCCGGCCTTGAAACACCCATGCTGATGAAAATACATTCATTACCTAAACTGTCAAGGCCTATATCTAGACTAAAAATTTTCTTGGCTCTCTGGCAGGAAATTTTAAAAGAAAAACATTGTTGCCGAAATCTCAGCTTAATTAGTGTCAAATCGATTCGACTTGGTGGTCGATTCAAGAATCTTATCTTTGTTATTTAAAATGAATTCTTTAGTATTTATTTGGCTCTGATCTCTCTTAACAAGATTCTTTTGGCCGGTCGAATTCCTCAACCATCATCTCTCCTCGGTGGGTAGGAAGTTTTTCTCCTTAAGAAAACAAAAACTCACAATGGATCACCCAGAGTTCCTAATATATTACAAAAAGAAAATCTTTTTTGAATAAGGGTGAATATCGAGCCGGGTACTTAATGGGCATGAAGTTGATGGTTGAACCTACCCAGTAAGTAAGAAGACTCGGCTTGGGCTGTCAACAAGAATTTTCAGCCTACCCGAATCTAGTTTTGTCAAACCTTGGACCAGCCCTGCCCAGCCTGATGCCAAGCACAATCTCAACTCATTTAATTTTGTTTGACGTATTGTAAATATAATATGTGCAACTATAAAAAAAAATTGTAAATATCATCGACCATATCCCTTGACCGTCCATTAATTTAATAGTAAGCAACATAATTAACTTTGGTATCTCTGTTTACTGACCGTATGAACGTAGATACGTTAATTAGATGTAGACCATGTTGGTCTATGGCCAATCTCACTGATTGAACCCATCGAATGTAAGACGTTGAAATTCATATTGGTCCAGAATATATTTTAAGATCATCAGGAAATTAATCCACCTAAACTAAAGTCAGATAGGGAACCAGCATCTTGTTTCAAGTCATGGCAGTCACGTTTCCATAATCGGATTACGGACTTTTAATCGGATAGATGAAGCAAGATTCGATTAGGGCCCTAATTATTTTATGCTATACCCAAAAAAAAAAAATCAACTGTGATATGAAGGGAAATTGAAGTTCAGGCGTCCCACTCATGTCCCATGATCCGGTTCATCCGGACGGCATAAAACTTTATAAGGTTGGTCAGTTTTAGCTTTCTTAAGATGGACAGAGCAAAAGGGAGCAAAGTCCCCATTTCAGGAAAAGTGTAATCTCTTCCTTCTTTAATAAAGAAAAAGCATTTCATGATTTTCATACTAAACATACATAGAAACAAGTTGGGCAGATAGTCTGTAGAAGATATATTATCTGTTCCATTTCTATGGGTACTATTCTTAATGAGACTTGAGCATTTTGGTTGAAGGGGGGATTTTAGCCTCTTTTTTGAGAGGTGGATTGTTAACTTATTATTCATTCAAAAATACAAACAAGTATTCAACTTGTTTTCAAAACTTTGCATTCTTAAGAGATTAGTCCATAATGTTTTGTGTGAATTAGTAATTATACATCCTTGAAGGGGCCTTCAGGTTACTTCTTTCGCTATCTCTATCTGATGTTAATTAAACCAGATTTTTCATTCATGTAAAGCAATTGAAAAGGTGTAGATCGATCTTAAATTTGCCTGAGGACACTCCTCAACTATCAAAAAATGAACTTTTACTTCAGTTATTTCTAACTTTCTAATGACTGTCTTTGGATGAAACTAGATATTAAACAGCTTCTCTTATTTGCATCAATACGCTGCTTTGAAAAAGATCGCCTGATCTTGCAAAAATAAACTTAAACTTTCTTACAATCCAAGCGGCGAGATGATTCATGACATATGAATACCAAGGGGGCCATAGCAACACTGGTTCCCCGAATATCGAACACCACTGACGATAAAAACTGCAGATTGAATCAGCTTCTCTTCAAACCACATAAATGCATGAACCTAGGGAGACCATGTGAGCGATAGACAGAGAAAGAGAGAGAGTCCCTTCCCTTCTCAGCTACTACTTCTTGTAACTCTTATCGTTGCTGTAGTAGATGCCTGCAGCAAACCCATATGCGGAGAGATTCGCGCCATATGTTTTCCTCTCCGATGTGATATCGGCTCCGCCCTTTGATGGTCCTGTGGATTTATCTACTGTAATGGCTTTATCAGATGCTTCTTTTTTCACGGGAATTACTTCATTTGCTGATTTCTTCGTCTCACTGTGATCACTGTCGCCGCCATATTCATCATCCGCGGCCACCAAGTTCTTGGCGGACGCGTCCATTAATGTCAGAAGTCGGGCTTTCTTTTTCACCTTCTGAACTTCACGGAGGAGGATACCAGGATCTACCTTTCCCGTCACCACCACCTTGCTTTCTTCAAGGTACAAATCCACAGTTTCAACACCTGCAGTACGAGTTTATTTAGCCAGTAAATTCGAAGCTCTCGCTTTCTCTCTCTCTGTGATGACAGGTTTAGTTTTGTGTATCAATCTTCTCGTTCATTTCAACGCAAAATCAGTTTAAGAGGCTGCCATATTGTATTACCTTTAATACTCGTCAAGATCCTTTTTATCTTGTCACGGCAGCCGCCACAGCAGCCGATGTTAGCTGCAATCTCACACTTCTGCGCCAAGTAAGAAGAAGAAATTCGCATATAAGAACTGCAGCTACAGGCCTAGGTGCAGAATCAAATGAAAAGCCTAACTAACTACCCGGATCGAAGACGAAGAAGAAGAAGAGGAGAGGAGGGGGAGGATCTACCTGCACCATTTTCGGTAAGTTCACGCGAGTCCAATTGGAAGGGAGGGAGGGAGATCAGGTTTGGCCTGTTGAAGGGAACTGCAGATCAAGAATCCTTTTCTTGTAAACAAGAAGCTGACGAATGTCGACGGGATTCGCTGCAAAATGACGCTTATTTTAGATTAATTTATGATCCTCCGGGAACAAAACTGGGCCTTCTGTGTTAAATATTGGAAAAGGAGACGAATTTCAGGGAATTTTTAAATACGTTTCTCTCTCAAAGAAGAACCAGCATACGCTACAACTGCAAATAAATAAATAAATCAGAAATCTTTGGATTAAAGGTTCACGTCTTCGCTTGGTTGGTGTGTTGCTAGCAGCAATTAACTTTTGTATAGCCGAATGTCGTTAATTTCTGGACAACATGGCCCTTAAATATTTTTTCTTTCTTTTTTTCTATTACTCGTGAAGGACCACGCATTGTGAGTGAATTCTTTGTTAGCCCTAGCATAAAACAGTACGGATAAGTCCTACTTTTACAAGAGATTATATCTATAAAAAAAATTAATGCAGATTTACATAAAATCATATAACTAGTATTTCGTATAACCAGTATTTCATGAAGTTACCTCAATTTTATAACCAGTATTTCATGATCCAGATATAACTATTATTAGCTTTAGCAAATGTGGGTAAGATGTATTTTTTTTTCCGAACAATCTGCATATTCACATATACACACCATTTGTTTTTAAGTGACCCCAAGTACAAATACTCCCCGGATTGAACCTATTGGAATGGGCCACGTGTCTTGAAGTGGGCCGGGTATAGGATCTAACAATTAACACTTCCGTCAAGCCTTGGAAGATTTTTTTTTTTGATATTTTGTTGTAAATTTCATAATGGGTACTAATTTCTGAAGTTAATGATATTAGAGTACGTTTTAGTTTAGGAAACTTCGGGTCAAATAAAATAAGAATATGATTAGTTAGAAACTCAAAGAGTAACATATTCCTCGCTTTCAGGTGAGAGGGAGGTTAGCAACCACCACTTGGAAAAAGATGTTTGAAGGTCCCCTCATTCTCATTCCCTCTGCTTTCAAGATCTTGAGATACGTCAGGACTTTGGATGGGTAAGGGGAGTGCGAGTGACAAAAGCGAAGAGATGTTTAATTTTAACAACACTCATACACGAAAAAGTTTTCCTTTTCCCCCAAAAAGACATTTTCTCGTCTTATAAGGAAGCCATCTTGAGATACGTCAGGTCTATGGCCCTTGCGTTGGGGCTCTGCGTGGACACTTGTGGGCTGAGCTGCATCAGGTTCGCCAGCTTGCAGCTTCACCTTGGCTGCTGGCAGGACTTCAACTGTTTGCTTAGCCCTGCTGACTCATCCTCCCCTGTCACGTCTGGCCCATCTATGTCTGCCTTTCGTTCGTTTGTTGATGAGTTTGGTCTGTTAGACGTGCCATCGACAAATGGTACGTTTACTTGGTCTAACAATAGGAACCCTCCGATCCTCCGTAGATTGGACCGTATCTTCCTCTCGCCAGAGCTGTTCTCTGCTTTTCCTTCGTCCTCCTTGGTCCTGGGTCCGAAGCACTTGTCTGATCACGCCCCGCTGCTCCTTACCCTTCTTCGGGGTAGGCCTAGTATTGGGCACGTCAGGTTTCGTTTTGAGCTTTGGTGGCTCCGCGATGATTCCTTTGTGGCTACCGTCCCTAATTGGTGGGCTCGTGCAGTCGATGGTAGGTGGGCCGCTTTCAGGCTCTCGCGGAAGTTACACTTGATCAGGAGGGAAGCCATCGCCTGGAAGCGCTTTTTCTGGAGCGGCAAATTTTCGGAGGTGGCCGATTGGGATGCGGAGATCCTGTCCCTCACAATATTTCTGCGGTTCAGTCTTCTCGTCTCCTTTGTCTGCAGTGTCTTACCCAGGAGTGGCGGATTAGGGAATCTATACACTGGCAGCAGCGCTCTAGGCTGGGTTGGCTTGCGCATGGGGACCAGAACTCTAGATTCTTCCACTTGGCCGCCTCCCAAAGGCGCCGTCAGACGTTGCTCCAGTCCATGAATATCGGGGGCAGGGTTTTTCTTGGTGATGACATCCTCCCGGATCTGAGCGCTCATTTTCGAGAGTTCTACTCCAAACCTCTTCATTTTCGTGCCACACTGCCGGATTTTCACATCTCCCCTCTCTCGGTCTCTTGTGCGATCTCTCTTGAGCGGCCCTTCCTGCATCAAGAGATCAAGAGCGCTGTCTGGGCCCTTAGCTCTGGTAAGGTGCCCAGCATTGATGGTTTTCCTGTCGAATTTTTTCGTACGTTCTGGGAGGTTTGTAGCGTGGATGTGTTTGCGTTTTGTGATGAGTTCGCCTCCAATTCCGTTTTTCTGAAGGAATTCAATCAAGCTACCTGCGTTTTGGTGCCTAAGCGCCTTAACCCTACGGACGTCACCCACTTTCGCCCGATCTCTATCCTAGGCACACCTTACAAGATTATTGCAAAGTTGCTCTCTTTGCGGCTTGCGCCTGTCTTGCCTTCTATCATTAACCCATTCCAGGTGGCTTTCGTCAAGGGGCGGCGTCTGCAGGACGCGGTTGTCCTGGCCAATGAGGTTGTTCACTCTCTTTACTGTCTACGGCTTCCTTCATTCATCCTTAAGTTGGACATTTCTAAGGCATTTGACTCGGTTAGTTGGGAATTCCTTTCTGACCTCCTCACGCGTCTTGCTTTTGGTCCATCGATTAGACAGTGGATCATGTCGCTTGTCACTGGGGCCCAACTTGCGGTCTCCTTCAATGGGAAACAGGGCGATTTCTTCAGTCTCGAGCGTGGCCTCCGTCAAGGTTGCCCGTTATCGCCCTTGCTCTTCAACTTGGTTGCTGAGAGCTTTTCTGCGCTTTTCCATCACGCAACGGTTGTTGGCTTCCTCACACCTCATTCACTCCCCCACTTACAGACTTTCTCCACCCTTCAGTATGCGGACGACTTTCTCCTGTTCGGTTGCGCTTCCCGCCAACAGATTGTGAGAACATGGCTCATCCTTCGGGTTTTTGAGCTCATCTCGGGTCTTTCTATCAATTCTGTCAAATGTCACATTTCCTTCATTCACGCGGATCCGGCTACGGTACTACTCGCGGAAGCTTGCTTTGGGTGTAAGGTTACTAGCCTGCCCATGGATTACTTGGGGCTTCAGATTACGTTGTCGCCTCCTGCGCCCTCCTTTTGGAATGGAGTAGAGCAGAAACTTACTGATCGCCTTCAGTGTTGGCAGGGAAAGCTGCTTTCTCTCCCAGATCGTATTACTCTAGCTAAGCACTGTCTTGCTTCAGTCCATCTTCATGTGTTGGTTGTCTTTCGGCCTCCTGTGGCTGTTTTGCGTAGGTTTGATAAGCTTATTCGTAAGTTTATTTGGGACGGTGATCGACCTTCAGATCGCCTCGCACACTGGGATGTGGTTGTCTTTCCGCGTCTTCTTGGGGGTGTTGGGGTTACCAACCTTAGTCGGGCTAGCGAGTCTTCTCTATGTTCTTGGTGGTGGCGGTTAGCAACTGAACGATCTCCTATAACTCAATTCATTAGTTCCAAATTCGACCTGCCTTCCCCTAGCGTCTGGAATGTTTCTATCTCTCACACCTCCCCCTCTCACTTTTGGTGCGACATGCTTTCTGTCCTTCCTCTTTTCCTCCGCCTTGCTGACCTCTCATCGTCCACATCCCCATCGTGGCCTCTTTCACCTACTCGTGAGTTTACCTTTTCTTCTTGCTACATGGCCTCCTTTGGTCCTTCTGTCGCGTCGATCCCACCCCGGTCCCTTTGGTCTCCTGGCCCATCTCCCCGTGCTATTGCTTTTGCCTGGCTTCTTCTTACTGGCCATATCAACACTTTTGACCACCTGCAGCGCCTTGGCATCAGTTTGGCTAACCAGTGTCCCCTTTGTCTAGTCGCGACTGAGTCTCGGGTCCACCTTTTTACTTCTTGCCCTTTTTTCTCCAGTGTTCTTGCTTACGTCTGGCATTCCCTTGTGAGTAGTCTTCCAAACTCACCTTCCATTCGTCTTCTTTTCCTCTTTTGTCCTTCCCCCCACCTGACTGCTTTTTGGGGTCAAGTTTGGAGGCCATGGCTCATTTCAGCTTGGTGGCGCATTTGGGAGGAGCGCAATAACAGAGTCTTCAGGGACACCTTCTCTTCGCCAGATTCTGTGGCTCGTATTGTGCAAGGGGATGTCTAGTTTGCCATTCGGTTGAGGCACCGATGTCCGTCTGCGGCTAGGTGACTGTGTCGCGCCGTCTTTCCATTCTCTCTTATTTTTCTCTGCACTGTATTGTATATTTCTCCTTTCTGATTCTGTTTTTGCGGTTTGTTTTTTGCGGATATACCTAAGGGACCTCTTGTCCCCAAATTTTGTTATATATTCCCATTTTATCAGCTCTCTCTCTCTCTCTCTCTCTCTCTCTCTCTCTCTCTATATATATATATATATATATATATATATATATATATATATATATATATATATATATATATATATATATATATATATATATATATATATATATATATAACTTCGAAATTTTGATAGGATCTGATGCATTAGTGTTGGTTTGATTATATTTATGAGATACAAAACAACAAAACTATAGGACTTGAGATGAAGACGATAAAGCCCTCTTCTTTTTACTACCAATCACTGGTGTGCCATCCGATCCACGTAGAGACCACCAATTAAGTCGCCTCCTGCTTTTCCAAAAAAAGTTTCCACAGCCCAACGATGGAGACTCGGTGCTCAATGAATCGGATCGGTTTCACATTGATGCATAACTAAAGTTTGAGTAGAAATCCTGCCACATGCATTTCTGAGTTGACTGTTCAAATGTGTAACTTGGCCCTCACTACGACGACACGTAAATGCAGATAGCCTTAAATAATTTTGGAGCAAAAGCTACATAGTCTGTAAAATAACACGACTTCGTGACTAAAGAAACATATATAATCAATATTTATGATGATTATTTGAATATAAAAGGGAAATTGTAAATCAAATTATTGAAATTGAATGACTCCTTGTTTCGTTAATTTTTTAACTTGAACTTGCATTCCTAACTTGGATCTAGTGGCACATGTCATGCCTACCTTTTTCTTGTTTAGTTTGTAACAAATTGGGCCTTCAATCTCTCATAAATGGTAAGTGCATTTGAATCGCATGAATGAGAATGAAGAACTTGTATGTATCCCTTTTATTTTTGGATGAGTGAGGAAGACCCACTATCTGGCAGAGAGCTGAAGCGCCAACTTAACTCATTGGCGCCTTAAAGCACATAACCTGCTTTGGGTGTCTTGAGATGCTATTCCTGGTGTTTTTTAAGTTACACATCAGTGACTTTTCTTTTAGTCACCATCCCAAAACCATTTGGACCAACTCATTCAAGGACACTTTGTTTCTCTCATTTAAATCCTCCAATTAAAGAAGGTCAATGATTCAAAATATCCTTGACCTCCCATTAAAGAAAGTCAATGATTCAATATGCTTGAAGTGGTACCTACCAAAGAAAGGACCACACATAAGCTATGAGCTGCAAGCCATCTAGCTTGCCCGAACTATTTTATATAGATTTTAAAAAACGAGCCTTTGATTCTCTTTCAACCAAATTTTTACGTGTTTGCGCCTTTGACAAGCTACCACCGCTGCCATTTATCTAAATCTAGCTTGTGGGAAAATATTAGAAGTGTTAATTTTCTTGACATTATTATTGTTGTTATTATTGCATATCTTGTTTTCAATCTTCAAGATTCATCCTTACTTATCCCATTCTTGTTCTGCCCCATTCTTAAATTAGAACTTTTATCCACTGAACTTCTCAATCTTCAAGATTCATCCCTACTTATCCCACTGCATATATCCAAATCCATCTCAGGCCGGGTTTGAGGACCCATAGTTGTCTGTTTTGGACCAAGTCGTCGGCCTGGATCGTTGTTGGGGAGTCTGAGTTGTCTCAGCTCTGACCCGGTATACTCATGCTGAACCTGGCGCTGCCTCTCCATGTTTTTGAGGACCAGCTTTTGGGGATTACAAAAAGAGGTTGGCACCTTGGCGGGACCCACTGAGTGAATATAATCCTCTCATATTTAATATATTAGGTATATAGGCCTATTTTTTGCAAATCGACAAACAGTGGGTCACAATGGTTTGGGTATGGGTACGGGTTCGGATACGAGGGTACGGGTACAGTGACTATTATATATAATTAATTTAAAAAAATAATTATTATATATAATTAAACCATAAGTTGTAACAAAAATACCAACAAAAAGAAGCTCTTAATGAATAAATTATCAATGTTTCATCTTGTTAACGAAACTTCTTACGCTTAATGTAAAAAAAAAAACAAAAAAAAGTAAAGGATAAGTTTTTTTTTCTTTTTTTAGTTATAATATAGTTTGGATCTGGTTTCAACCCGAATCCAGATCCAAATGTACCGGGTCGTACCAGCATACCAGTATGTGGTACGCCACCAATTGAGCATACCATTGTGACATAGCACCACATTTAGTTGATGAGTATCTCGCTTCCCACCTAAATCTCAAACTAACCATAGAAGTTAATGATGAGAGACAGAAGAAAGCTTTTGATCTACTCCACTTTAAGCTCCACTCGTAAAACTGTTGCAGTCAATGAAAGGTTGGTCGTTTCGTTTTCTTCCATCGACATCAAGAATGGAGGTGAATTCAAGAACTCCTTTCGAGATCAAGCACCTTCAGTTGAATGGCCTGTTAAAATTTATGATTTCCGAATCAAGCTGGATGTCAATCCGAGTAACTTAGCTTTTATAGACCAAAATGGTATTCCACTATCATAATGCATCACGATCATGACAGTGGAATGACATTTTGGTGGTTAATAATATCCCGTAGTGTTTGACATATGTAAAGCAGAAAGTCAAACTTTTTAATTTTTAATTGTATCCATTGATTTGTCGTTGATTAGTACAAAAAATTGTTTTATTCAACCATCAAAATGAATCATACTCTTAATCTATAGCTTCAGCCAGATCTGATCTGACATATCCTTTCCTCAATTATTCTTCTACATTCGCCCTTAACTTTTGTTGGTCTTCAAACTTCCAGTGTCCTCTCTTCATTGACAAAATTTCTTAAACTTACGGTAAGCAGAAGAAAGGTACAATAAAAACCCATTTCAAGAGGCTCCACTTTCAATTGGGCAGTGAAATTTCCTACTAAAGAGATGGAACCGCTATTTGGATTTTTTTTTTTTCCATTGTAGGTCAATGTTATAAAGACCGAACCGTTATTTAAAAATTTTTCCAATGTAGGTGCGTTCTATAATTCTGATGTCAATGGGTGCAATTGAAAAGTAAGTACACATTGGCACTCATTTATTTATTTTTTGTATTTCTTTTAAGTTTTAATATCTTTCCTGCTTGGCGCTGAGATGGGATTCCGAGTAGACCGCGGCGGAATATTTATCCTTTCCCCACTTAATATGTTTTATATTTTTTCGCGATCACAAATGTAATCGGGAGAAATCTTCAACGCCGCTTCGTCTTTCTTCTCCTTGATTCAGTTTGGAGCGCGACCCACAAACTGTTTCGGTATATCTCGCTATATCTTTTTGCTTCCTCTGGTAGTTGATTACTTATGCATGGTTGCAAAGAAGAATTTTGTCTGTTTATAGCTTTCTGTTGATGTATTTGTGATTTTTGTACGGGTGCTTATTGGTTTGGATTTGTGTCATGATTGGTCTTAGAAGCCTCCAACGGTTGTGCTGCTGATTTCATAAGGGAATCGGCGAACTAAGTTGTTCAGCTAAATTACATAGGGTCTTTTAATTATGTTTTTGTTGGTAGTATGGAAAACGAGTGGAAGTTTGTTGGTTGTTCGCGTTTTCGATCGCTGAGAATCGTCTTCGCTTGAGAAAGGGATGTATGCTGTTTTTATGGTGCAAAAGTTTTGTATTGAAGATAGTTAGGTGTGATTGAAGGACATGTTTCTGCACATTTTGTGCGAAATTTAACCCTTTATTTTTGTCATTTTGAAACATATTTCTATCTTTTGAATGAGTAGTCTAGTGATTTTTCTGCGACTGTATTTGTTAATTTGTAATTTTTATGATGGTTTTTTATGATTAGAAAAATATACGGATTGAGTTATCTCTTCTCCTGCAAATTGACTGGTGTTTTCTAGCATATTTAGTTCTGTTGTATATTGATCGGGTTTGATTTTTTGCTTGTTGTATATCTACTATTTATTTGAAGTGCTAGTCCTTGTATTTAGCTGACTTGAACTGTTGATGTCCATGGTTTGATGACCATGGCTGACTTGTACATAGGTTCTGTAACACCTGCCCTTTCTATTTTGAAGTCTATCTTCCAGGGACTGAAGATTGTTCACTTTGTTGTCCTTTGCTCATCTTTTGTGATTTTATGGATTATTGGTACCATTCACTACTTTCCTAATTGAGAAGATGATTGTACGTTATTTTTTGGATCGTTCGTACATGGTGATGGTCATATGCTACAGCTTGCTGTTCTTGCTTCAAGTTAGCATCATTTTTTTTGTTTCTAGCTATCTCCAGTGCAGTATTTGTTTCAGTCTTTTGGTTGTCCATTGTTGTAATAGCTTTTTATTTTATTATGTTGTGTAATCAAATTAGAGTTCTGATCGGATTATGTTAATGAGATTATTGCCATCGTCATTTTTCTTCTATGTGTAGAGTCCAATATAACCTAATTAAGCACATACCTTCTATGTGCATTGCAAGAGCATATGCCTTGCGTATGGTACATATTTGGCTATATTTTGCAATTTTTCAATCAAAATATGCCATATGATTCTTTCACAAAATATAATGTTGTGTTTGCATGTGTACCACTGTTAATAATACATAACATCTCGTTTAAAGTACCACAATTGTGCAATCTCTGTGTTACTTTCTGTAGAGCTGATCCTATGGGCCAACCTGATCTACATGGTTAGTATAGAGAAAATGGCTGTTGCATTATGAGATTCTGTCGTGGGCGATCAGCATCCCACTATGTGCCAAGATTTAACAATCCAAAAGAGAAGCTTGTTTTATACATCAAGTAAAGGTTCTCAAATAGCTGTGCTGTTTTCAGCATGTCAAAAAGTTCTTGGGAAAATATCCGTTTTGGAGGAATTGTAGAAGGTGCTCCTTTAGAAAATTTAACAAGTTTCAAGATCAATGTATGCTCATTTTTCTGGTATCCTGAGTTACTGAGTATGTTAAAAACTTTTTGCAATTTAGTTTTATATATCATGTTGAACTTATTATAGAAAAATATTGTGGAAAATTTGGTTTGGAAGTCTTATCACCAACAAAATGAAAGAAAATAAGGTTTCTTGGTAAAGTGAAGTGACATTAGATGTGAACAAAAGTGGAATGAGACTAGAACTGTTGTGAACTTATAATCACAAGGCATGAGTGCTTAGCAGCTGACTCATTTTTTTAGAATTGCAGCCTTTTCTAAATCGAGGTTCATCAGATTTCCAGTGCAAGTGTATGAACCCTTTATTTTCTCTCTTTTTCTTTTGGTTCCTGAAAAATGATGGATTTCCTTTGTGATTATGTTGTTTTATCCTTTATTCCTTGCTAAATGCAGAGTTTCACACTCTTTATTGCTGAACTTCTATAGGCTCTCAATTCTGATAATCAAGTTCACCAATGCTTTTGCCCTATTATGAGATTTTCTCTATATTGAAATTTTATTTGTCAAGTCGTTTTAATGTATTTGTAGTCCATAGTCCATACAAATGTAAATGTTCCCTTTTCCATGCTGTAGAATCATTAATATATAGTTGTATACTCATTTAAGTTTCTCTAACTATTGTTCTCAACATCCTAAAAATGTGCTTGCTTGTTTTTATGAAGAAATGATGTAATATTTAGGTGAGCTATAGTTTCAACATTTAATTTCCATTGAAATTTGAGTGCTAGCTTGTGCAGATTCTGAGGAGATCTAGGTGTTCATGATTTTTTATTTGGATCCCTTCACACTTCAACAATGGAAAGTTTGGTGATCATATTGGAAAATTATGATATTTGGGAAGGTATTGTGAATGAATGTGATTAAAAGAGTGAAGAACTTTAGACATGACATCTACCCACTTTTAATGGAACGAATGGAAACTCGGCCAGTTTTTCCTATTCAGAGTTCAGAAGCAAAACAGATGAGTGATATGGCTTCATCTGTAGGGAGATCGTCTGTGTCGCTGTTGTCTACACCCCTTGAAGAACAGTATTCAAAATTGGCAGATTTTCAACAAGCTTCATTTGAAAGTGAACCTTGGAGGAACCCCATAGCACAGGATGAAGCATCTACCTTGTCAAGCAGTGGCATTATTGGAAGTACGTTTTCAACAAGGTCAGGCTTCACTAGCAATGCACAGTATGCTAATTCTTCTCCACAATGCCATCCCAGAAGTGATCTACTTTTGCCTCAGGTGTCAAATAATGAAACATCTTTTGGCCAGCCGCTTAGTTCATGCTCCGCATTGTTTCAAAGTGATTCACCCAGAAATTTTACAAGAGAAAGCAACAATGCAATGTGGCCAGAAGAACCATTCTTTCTTGATTTTTGTGATCCAGTTGGTGGTCAAGATGGACAGGTTCGAGGTGATGCTACAACTGTCCCTCAAGGGCAGGCTGGTCATAGTGAGCTTGCAGAATGGGCCAATCAGATTATGGCCAATGATTCTTTGGGAGTCAATGGTTGGAATCAGTTGATTGTTGAACCTGATCCAGAGCCAAAGGTAGGCATCTTCTAATTTGTGGTTTTAGAATATTTCGTTGTGTATTGTTTTGCTATGAACCAAGGCTTGTTCTTTCAAGTTTCAGTTATAGTACATGACTAATTAAAAACTCATGTTTGATGTTGGCTGTGTACCAGGAAGGTAAAGCACCTTCCACATTCACAGTTAACCAGCCCCAAATCAATCAACAGGTTCCCAGTCTTTCAGGAGAGGCAAGCCATACAGCAAGCCCATCAATTGCAAATGGGAACCAGAACAAACCTCGCATGCGCTGGACCCCAGAACTCCATGAACGCTTTATTGAAGCTGTGAACTGTCTTGGGGGCAGTGAAAGTGGGTAACTCTTTGAAGCGCTGCACCTAATTGTTTGACGTGAGTCTTTTAGCTGACGATAGATCATATACTTGCAGAGGCAACCCCAAAAGCTGTTTTGAATCATATGAAAGTAGAGGGCTTGACCATTTACCATGTTAAAAGTCACTTACAGGTCTTTTCTTGTTGATACCTTTTGTTTGGATGGAAAGATACTGAAATGTTTGTCTTTAATCACATATATCTTATTCAACTGCAGAAATATCGAACAGCTAGGTACAGACCAGAAACTTCTGAAGGCAAGTTGCTGAGGGTGGATTTTTTTTTTTTGGGGTCCAGGAACTAGTTTGCTACATTGGTTATCATTCATCTTTTTGAAAGCATTGAAATGTCTCTGTTGTTTAAGCATGTGTTATTTGAGCTCCACCCAGCTTGTTTCATCTTTCTGTTCCATCCACTTTTCGCTTTCGATGATATTTTGAAATGCATTTACAGTTGTCTTGACCTTAGTAATCATATGGCAAGTTGTTATGCAGTAAATGTGGAGGAAAGGACAAGACTCGAGGAAGTGTCATCTCTAGACCTGAAAACGTAAGTTCCTTAAGTTGTCTGGAAGGCCTACATGCATACTAGGTTTCTTAGTTTGGCAGTTTATTTAGCTTTGTCAATATTATTTTTTTTGTATTTTTTGTTGATTAGATTAGGAAAGACAAAAATTTGCAACCATGGACTTTTGTTTTCGTATGGGTTTCTAGCTGTAATGTCCATATGCACACACAATCAGCATTCTATTTGCACTTGGTCGTTTTGTTGGAAATACTGACTTTACCACAGAGGTCTGCCTTCTACATGTTTCTATGAGTCATCTCTCTCTCTCTCTATCTCTCTATACGTAACCTCACTGTGAAAACTAGGGCCTGGTTAACTTGAACATGCAAATATGAAACTACAGACTACTAGCTCCAGTAGGGAGCACGACACATCATGCAAGAAGCATGCAGTGGTTTATAGAGAAAGTACATAATGGGGTGCTGTTGACACATGCAAACTTCTTATATGTCAAAAGCTTATTCTAGTGCTAATTCTTGTAGTGTCATTGTTGGACAGGAGCGTTGAGCTTACTGAAGCATTGCGACTACAGATGGAGGTCCAGAAGCGTTTGCATGAACAACTGGAGGTATGAATATAACTAGCAGGATTTAGTCAAAACAAATATAATTATGTTTTCTGGGATGAACTTTCTGTGAGAATTGTTTTCTAAAACAGCAAAATTGTATCCAACTTCTAGACACACTTGTAGTCCCCTATACGTTGCCAAAGGTTTTTTTGGATCATTCTTTCCATTTAAAGAAATAATGAACTTCATGAAAGACAAACATTTGATGTTCTGTATTCATAGAAACCACCAAAAAATGGGAAAAATATTTATTCATTATAAATTTCTTGTAAATACTAGTATAAATTGATTGGTGGATAGCTAGTAGAATTTCTTCTTTCACATGAAAAGCCACTTTCTATTGCTATATCCATACTTTTAATTCAATCCTGCTGCAGATTCAGAGAAACCTACAGTTGCGAATTGAAGAACAGGGCCGGTATCTCCAGTTGATGATTGAAAAACAATGCAAGTCTGCAGATAAGTTGAAAATGCATTCTTCATCGGATGATGAGACCACTGCTGGTCCCTCTGACATAGCCAAGTCTTCCATGAAAAGTGTTCCAACAGAAAAAGATCCGACCGGGAAAGAAATTCATATTGTTTCTGAAAAGGCAGAAGACGATGCTCAAAATTCTAGCATTAGACAGCAGATGCCTGAAATGGGTCTGCCAAATTGCAGTGGGGAAATGGCTGATTGGCAGGACCCACCACCAACCAAGCGCTCAAAGGCATCCTTGAACTAATTATGTGGATTTGCACATCAGTTGCTCTGCTGGGGCTCATCCGAGAAATTGAGTATATGCCTGCCAAGGCTCGGAAGCTTCCTCAAGTGAGATGGTTGGACGAAGAAGCTTAGTTACAGATTGGTGAAGCAACAGCTGGAAATAATAGTTTCTTGATAGCATGTTTTCTTCCAAAAAAAATAAAACAAAATAGAAAAGGAAGAAGCTTACTGACATACAGAAGAATGTTGATCTTGTTCCTGAAACGAGGTTATGTATCCAACACATCTTGTTCATGGTGATTTTATGTATCAACGTGGAATGCTGAGGTTGTGTTGTGGCAGAGAGCCATTAACAGCTCAAATAAGTTGGCAAGGGCTTCCAAGCAGCCAATAATGGTTGGCCATGTTACCTTAGTTTACTGTAGTTCCAGCTACATGTTCCAGTTATGTTAAATAAAATCTCTCTCTCTCTCTCTCTCGCTCAGATACACATCACAGTCATGATATTTGCCGAAACAGGTTCGTGATATATGTGGGTTTTAGAGAGTTGAAAGGAAACTGATGGATAGGTTTTCTAAGGAAGCAAGGGCCGTAAACTAAGTTGTATGTAGATGTTTTAAGAAAATAACCTGCGGTAAGTAATGAAGGCTGCAAGGAGCCGCCTATTAACCTCTCAAGTGGTAAGATTTTTTAACCTACATATTCCAGAATGGTACTTTTCTTTGGTGCACAATAAATAAGTTCTTTTTTTCTTTATTGAGCAAGCTCAATGTCTTATGGAGCTTTTTGTTTCGTCTCCCTATGGCTAAGGCAGCAAAATAAATAAATAAAGCTGTCTTATCGATGCTATGTAATTGTAGGCTAATCACCTTTTCTATATAGTCAAAACCGGCATCACATATGCTCGTGGTGATAGAAGTTCAAAATTCAAACTCTTTTTGTGGTACATTCGAAAGAAAAGTGGCTCAATGCCATCCATTTGAATTAGAAAACATAAAAACAATCTTTCATGGAAAACATTTTTAAAATAAAATATAACACAGTGCAGTATTTCATTTTTAGACTATGATGGAAGCCTTGGAGCCACGGGCAAGAGAAAATGGGAGGGGCTTCGGCCTCCTCTAGACAGTAGCTATCTCAAAATTCACATTGTTAAATAGTTATGTCATTTTCCGTCTTCATTTTAAAAGTGCACTTCTAATTCTTATGATTCCAACCTGCATGTGTTAATTGGGTCGTCCAATTAACCGTTAAATAGGATATTATGAAAGGATGTAAATAGACAGCAGTCCAATCAGAATCCAATCAAGTCGGCCACTCCCAAAAATTGGGATAACAAACATTTCTTCTAAAAAATAAGCTTTCCGCCGTCAGACCTTATAAATATAATAATAATCGTTTTATTAGTGGTAAACATCTTTTAGATGATGTGACAAGAATACAATTTTGGAGACTTGAAACAACGTAACGTCAGGTCGCCCTAAATGTATATGCAAGTTCCTCTCTCTCTCTCTCTCTCTCTCACACACACACACATTTGGGTTGAGGTTGGCTGGGTTGGCTGGCCTTAGTTAGCTCTCATGACATAAGAGGATTATTCTTATGTCATGACATAAGTCTTAAGCTACAACTTACAAAAGAGCGGGTTTTTGAGCAATTTGAATCTAAATAACTATAATTCTTAACTACTTCTCTAGGTCTTTTAACATCCTCGGGATGAAGGAGTGACACCCTCACTTTTGTTTTCACAATAAAAACAGGCTTAGCTGTATGGGTCATTTAGCATAAAAAACGCTCTTTGTTAAAGATTTGACAGATTCATGGACAGTGAATTAGTGTTATATGAATCTACCTCAACCAATAAATAGATTCAGGAAACACTCACATAGTGTTGAGGATGCTGAACAGTTTATGAGGCAATGCTTATTGTTAAGTATCAAAGCAGCATCATACTTAGCTCAGTGAAATTTCAGTTTTCATTTCAAGGGGGTTTCTTTCTCATGGAAGATTTTACACAAAGCATGGTTTTTATTGGTTGTTTCTTCATTAACTTGTGGAATTAAGAAGTCTGACCTCTATAACTGTAAATTTCAAAATCTGAAGACCTTGAGATCAACTCTAGATGGTGGGTAATCAGGCACGTTCTGAAAGATGTGATCCATCTCGGCCAGTGGGAGGAGGAATACTTTCCATTGTGGCTCACATCATTTGCAGCATCAACGGCATAAATAAATTAAATTTGATGAGCATAAACTCCAACTCGTTTCGTGTACCCAACACAATGATGAGCTATTTCTCTAGCCAATGACAGTTGGACGATGTGACTAGGGGCTCTCTCTCTCTCTCCCTATATATATATATATATATATATATATATATATATATATATATATATATATATATATATATATATATATATATATATATATATATATATATCACGCGCACAGACATAAAATTTCTGATTTTAGTGAATCAAAGGATCAGTTTGATCCTAATTGACCATTTTGTTTACCAGAAATAATATTTGAAGACGAATATATCATTGAAAGAGTATTGATACGTCAAAATCTGTGTTACCCCCCGTTTTAGAATGTTTGTTTGTAGTTGCAACATCGCGTGTCCCTGTGACGAACCCTGATGCAGGAGTAAGAACTTCTTTCCAAAACAATGTAGGACAATAATGTCCCTTCAAAACTGCCCCACCACGAAGTTTATTAATTATTACCAACTCTCCTCCTCTTCTCAACACAATAATATCTTAGCCCTACAGGCAATTATGAAAAATAGATCTGAAGCAACCCAAGGACAGTTACGAACCTATAAGTTGCTAAGACAAATTGCAGAACCTCAAACTTCCACACTCCCTGTTGCATAATGACCAGCAGAACCCACTTTCATGAACCCATTCCTTTCATGAATACGTTTCAAATATTCAGAAAGAGCATCAGACTTTTCCTTCTTCAACCTACCTTCTTCAACTCCGCAGCGGTCTTCCTTTTCTCGCCATATGCCATCCTCTTCTTTGCATCTCGTTTCCTAGATCACTACTTTCAAGCTTTGGTGTCTTTCTCCACTTCGGAGGCAATCCATTACAGCTTACTGCATCGTGATATTTATCTTCCCAAAAAACCGTTCTTGTTGGTCATGAGCTCCATCTTTACAGCAGTCATCTGCCTGCCTTCTTCTCTCACTTTCTCCATCCTAGCAAAGGCTGCCACCATCAAAGCCGTAGCATCCACTTGCAGTGCACCAAACACGCGTGCAGAGAGGCAAGCAGCAAGTGGAAGATGGACTACCTGGTTTAAACTGCTTCAAATGCATTTGAGGGAGTTGATGACTTACAGTGCATTGACATTCGTATTCTGCATCTGCATGGCAATGTTAACAACGTTTTGTTTTGCACCAGCGCATTCCAGGACAGGGATCACCTGGCTGATGATAGGAGTCACTGGGGTTCCATATTGCATCACCTTGGCTAACATAACGATCTTGTATAACTTGGCAAACGTGTTAACAGTTCTGGAGGTTGACTGCTCTGGCTATTTGGCCTTTGTTAAGGCCGAGAATCTGCTACAAGGTAGGAGGCACACAGCTCTTATGATGACTTTGGTCAGTAAAATTATCTTAAAGGTTGTTGAGGGCATATTCGAGTGTAGGCTGTACAGAGGAATAGGGATATGTGAATTTCTCGTGCTTGTATCGATGTATTCTTCAGTTCTTGCCATGGAGACCACAATGAATGCTGTGTTTTATTTTGGCTGTAAACCCCAGCCTTCAGAGCTTATTTGACAAGAAAATAACTGAAGTCACAGTACAATGCTCTCTCTCTCTCTCAAAACAAACAAAGGACAGCATGAAACTTTGTACAGCGTTCTTCACGAGCCAGAAACATGAAAACAGGTAACAGAAAAAAGGAAACTTCTGCTGTAAGATTATTCAGGCGGAGTTTGCTATTTCAACCATACAGCAGTCCAGTAGAACCACCTGTCTTTCCTTTTTGACTGTCCAATTGTCAGTTTCCTGGGAGTACGGTCTGGGTGATTCACTAGTCATGGCTTTTAACTCATAACTGATGTATGACAGTTTAAGCACCATTTTTCAGAGATTTCATAGTTTACACTCCACAATGCAGAAATCCAAATGGAGGAATTGATCCTGAAACCTTATGATTCCAAATAATTCTACAACGCTAAGTTGATCAAGTGGAGCTCACAAAAATACTTTCCCACTAGTAGCTTTTGTAGTCATGTATCCCAATGTTAGTCCAGCTGATTTGTGAAATGGAATTTTCTTTCAGATAAGCCAACAACCTCAACCACGAACCATACATTGGCAGGCCTCTGTCTGGTGAAAATACTTTTTTCCTCCTGCCCATGGGACCTCCTGCCCATGTTCCAGCTTCAACCTGACAGAAGGGGATGCATCTGTTGGTTTCAACGTAGGAATCTTCCATCAACTTGTATATCATTCCCAATTTGGCCTTACCAGGGTTTGCCCAGAAACTTCCAAGTACT
Organism: Nymphaea thermarum; assembly: GCA_011799765.1. Classification (NCBI taxonomy): domain Eukaryota; kingdom Viridiplantae; phylum Streptophyta; class Magnoliopsida; order Nymphaeales; family Nymphaeaceae; genus Nymphaea; species Nymphaea thermarum. The sequence continues at coordinate 76,949 of JAANDH010001110.1, forward strand.
CTAGACCAGAAAAATGAGAATGAGTTACCAAGGCTTCATCTCGTGTGTGATACTTTTTCGGGACAGAAAGGTGAGAAGCTGCTGAACTATAGACAGCTTCCCATACTGAAGAAAAAGGATTTCCTATCCAGCAAGAAAAGCAGCTCTGAGTAACAAGAATAGTTAAGTTACAAGGTGAAATTGCAGGCCCAAGGGGCATAAGTCAACCAAAAAAAGTTTGTCGTGACAGAGAAACAACATATGCTATAATAATTCACCAACCAGTTAAACAACAGCATGCCACCCAAGCATCACCTCAATATGATGTGATGTGAAAGACCAGGCCAATGCCAACAGCATCAAAGTTATACACAATTATGAGTTTTGGGACTTGCATAAGAGGTACTGTAGAACAATGGCAGCTGAATTAATTGACTCAGCAAATTAAACACTCAGCTTCCCAATTTCCACACCTAGAACTTCAACTTCAGCCTGAGAAATTCTCGATGCCTCAATTCAAACTCCCTGCAAAACAAAATATTATTTTGTCATTTCCCTTCCTTTTTATTTAAAAGCCAATGTCAATGATGACCCTAGCACCATGATTAGTCGTAGTGTGAGAATACAAGCGTAGAAAGAGGAGAGAGCTTTCCACAATTTGAAGAAAACTGAATCAAATCATAGGTACATAGTCAACTTGATTTAAGCTAAGAGGAAGACTTGGTATCTCTTCCACAGCAGTCCGCAACTGTTGGCTTCAAACTAAAAGCTAAAATACCTTGCAAAGGGGTCACATTTCTAGTCACAGCTTACACTCTAATGCAACCAGAAATTGGTAATGGCTGACTGAGGGTGTACCAAAATCAGGCCACCGGATGGAAGAAAAGTTAGTTGAAAGAACCACTAAATAATGGATGATTGAAGCTTTGACCTTTCAGGACTGTACTTCACATTTCATCACAAATTCATTCATGACATGGGAAATAATGATAGCCTCGAGTACTTATCTCCAAGAATAATGCAGCTTGATTTATATAAAGATCATTTTCAAGACGCCAATATATTTGCAGAAGCAAATGGCTGAGAATAAAGTACCAAAGACAATTACATGAAGTTGACATTAGTCTATCGTGATTGCTAAATCTTGCATGAACATTCCTTTTCTTATGTGGAAAAAGATCACTGAACAGGGTCAAGAGAATACCGAAAACAGCCATATGCATGCAACTTAGTAGATTAAATTGGAAAGTGGGCGTTTGTGCATCATGGTCTGAGAAATATAGTGAAAAAGGTATTTAACTTGATATACTATTACAAAAGCTATGCAAAAATCTATTAACAACATAAATGCTTTTACGGAAAGACACATTTCAATGATTATTTACAACTTAGAGTATCTTTACAGAGACAGGATTTGCTTTACAGGCATTTAGTTCATCCCATCAATGTTCCATAAATTCAGCCCTTCATAATTAGAATTCCTCCTCGAATGGCACAAGAAAATATCTGCCGTGGGGATGCAGAAGCTATCAAGGCAAGGAAACTCATGAAAATTAAGAGAAAGATATGCTGTCGACAGTGTAATCATGACATCCAATTTATTGGGCTTCAATGGTCATATTAAGGAACCTTAGAGAAGCTGAGTTTGCATATAAGTAACCTGTTTCTGACATAGTTTGGCATAAATCCCTTTGAAAATACTTGAGAAAAAAGGGAAATAGATAACGCTAACAGCACAAACCACCAAAGATGGTTCTGTCAAATGAACAGACAGTGAAGTGCACTTCAACTCTCCAGACATGGGAATTATCCCCCAATGATTTAGGAAAAGTAAGGCAGTAAAAAGATATTGTAAGCACATTCAGGAACATGAAGTTGGTTCAAGCTTCCGTACTCTTTAGGAAAAGGCATTGAGGAGAGGCTTAGGTTGACAAATTGCTATACCAGCTATAGAAAAGATAACACGGACTACAGATTGGCTATTTGAAGATTTGAGCTCCTGTATCATCAACGGTACAATTTAAGCCCCAGATATGCCAGGACACCAGTCCTTTCTAAGGAATAGCCAAGCACATTCATATAAATATGTATTTACAAGCAGCCATTAGTTTATTCCAAATAATAATACCAGGAATGTTACGAGAGGAACTCGTAGCATCTGCGAAAGTCACAATGCTGATTAGTGATTAACTAATAGATGCTTAGAAAAGCAGCAGTTCTACAGATACATGTCGGAATTCACTACAATTGACAATCTTGCTTCAAATCCAATAATCGAACAAAATTCAACGAAACAATTTCTTTCGCTCCACAAACTAAGTACAGCATGAATGTAAAGATTGAGCACTATCATCACCGACATAAATAAACAAGGAATTTTTTTGCTTTCAATGATTGCGAGAAAGGCATACATTTCTTAGCTTCACCCACTTGCATGAGTGACAGAGGTGTCAGCATCCTTATCGTTTTTCTGTATCCTCGCAATCTCTGCCTGCGCCCTCTCCAAAATTTGCCTCCTTTGCGTCTCCAGTTCCCTCTGAAATTCCATCCTCATTTTCTCCAACTCGATCATCTGCTGCCTCTTGCTGTTCTCAATCTTCTCGTAGATCTCTCCAAACCTTTGTATAGACTCAGCCAGCATACGGAAGGACATGGCATCGTCGTTCAACCCGTCTCCTTCCGCCCTTGCCCTCGCAGGGGGTGGCCTCGCCTTCTTTGGGGGAGGGCAATCGGAGTCGTCATCCTCATCCTCTGCGTCGTCATTCTCCGATCCCGACTCTGAGCTATCTCCTAACTCGTCAATTCCGTTTGCCTGATCCATATAACCCCTAGAATTCGCGAAAACATACTCGCCGGAGTCGATCCCGCAAGCGAGAGGCTGCCGCGCTGGCTGCGGAGGAGGCGGAGGCGTGGGCGACGAGCCCATAAGCGAATCCATCCGCTCGAAGTAGACCCACCGGCTGCTACCACCGCCCGACTCCACAAGCTTCGACTTCTCCCTCTTGTACTTCTTCTTCAGCGTATCGAGGCGATTCCGACACTGCCCGTCTGTAAGGCGGATCTTGGCGACCGCCGACACCTTCTCGGCGACGTCATGCCACTCGTCGGAGCGAAGACTTTTCCTGCCGAGCTGCACGAAACGCTCGCCCCAAATGTCAAGCAGAGCGTTGGTTGCTGCCTCGGTCCAATCGGCCGGCCCCGGACGCGGAAACGAGGGGGGCGGCGGCTGCAGCCGCTTCGGCCGGGGCGCGAACTCGTAATTGTGCTTCTCCGGCCGCTGGGCGTGCTCCCTACCACCGCGTGGCACCTCTTCTTCGTTTTCCTCATCCTCATCCTCATCCATCCTGGGGTTCTGCTGCCGCTTCCGGTGGCGCTGGGGGTCGTCCTCTTCCTCGCCCTCTTCATCGTCGTCGTCATCTTCGTCATCGTTGTAGCCGGCGCGGTTATTGGCAGTTGGGTTGCGGACAGGGAGCTTGGGGCGGTGTGAGGACGAACAACGATGGTGGTTGAGGCCAAGCGGGTTAGGTGGGTAGCGAGCATCATCCTCCGTATCATCCATTCCCTCTTGCACTTCCTCCCCCTCCTCCTCCTCTATCCCGTTTCTCATAATGATTCTGTTTCCTTCTCCAGTGAAGATAAAGGAGAAAAAACAGCGCAAAGGTAGGAGAACAGAGAAGAATCGGATAAAGAAGAAAAAACAGCACAAAGGTAGGAGAACAGAGACGAATCCTCTCCCGTCTTCCTCTGCTCTGCGAGTGAAGAAGTGTTGGTTGGATGAAAAGCTTGCAAACAAAAGGAAGGGGGAAAGGAAGACGAGGGAGCACCAGAGAACGGGAAGGGAAGCCCTTCGGATCAGCACGTGCGACCAAAGGGTCACCTCTTTTCGTGCTAAACGCTGAAAGGGAGCTTGGGGATTGAATGGATATGGCCTCTTGTAAACGGGTCAGACATCACCCCACCTAATTGGATCTGACCTTCTCGGACCGACGGGATCTGATTTCGGCTAATACTGGATTTGGATATCATTTAGCTTTGAAATCACTCCCAAATCCCAGGGGCCATACTTGCTTTCGAATTCAGATGAGAATTGGACCCATATTTTACAAAACAACCACGTTTAATTGGACCAAATCCAATCCGGTCTCTATCGCTCTCCTTAGGGAATGGATCTCCTAAGTCGTGTAATAATAATGATCGAGTTTTTCTTTTTCTGGTATTTAATCTTGTTCAGTATTCAAGTAGACTTCCAATGGCTGATTTGGAGATGTTTAGACTGGCATCGCTTCTATGTCTTTCGGGTTTTGGACGCATTCGAGTGGACCCGATCCCGCAATCATTTGCGGCGCTACAGTGAGAGGACCTACGTGCGTTATTGGAGGGTTTATTTTCCATCACAAAGTTCTGAAGAGAATCTTTCTCGCGTTATTTCCGGAAATCTCTGCAAAAATCAATCTTCGAAAACATTAAACGCCACTAATAGTTAGTTGATCTGTCTTGGTTTTCCCAAGGTATTCAAATTGGATCAAGTCTTGATTCTATTGTTGGAGCTTCCCCATGGCATTGTCTTCCTAAAGCTTGGCGTTTCCGTTCACCCCTATTAGTAATTTATGGACAAAAGAATAACAAGGACATGCATGGTGCAGGTTGCCTTATAATTTACTAGCATGGGGACGAATTTAGAAAAGAAAGGGCCAATAAAAGATAAAAATAACGAGTTTACGATTTTATCAGCATGATGCCTGTCAGGGAAATGCGTAAAATCAATCCTATTTTTCAGCTCGATTCTCAAATCCTTTTTCCTCCTTAAGATCTACTGATCTCAATATAAACAGGATGATTATCAAACCAAAATGAAAAACAAAAAAGGTAAGAGACAAAAGAAAAGTTGAAAAGGGCAGTGGGTTGAACTCATTCCCCATGCCTATCAATAGATGAAAAAGAAAAAGCAGTACTACTCATTATCGAGCTTTACCGAACATTTAATACCCCTGAAGTATTTTTAAGGGTGTACTGGATAAAGCAGTCTTCACTAGCCGTACAGTACCATTTCAATTCTTAGATTAAATGGGCAAACTTGCAAGAGAAAAGTAGGAACTCCCAAGCTCCTTCATTTTTACAGAAATATCTCACCTGCCTTATGATTGAGAACATTTTGGTTTAAAATAAGGCTGTCAAATGCCCCATAGGAAGCATAGGTAGATGATTACAAGAGAGAAAAGAACCAAACAAAAGGATTTGTCTAAACTGAAAGAAGCAAAACGCTTGGGAGGTGGAAGACCTCTTTATACCATGACGTCCTCTGCTATTGTAAATCATGAAACGGTCTCATATCCACACAGCTTTAGTCCTCATAATTTTTTCGAGTGCTTAGCAAGGATTTTTTCATGAACTACCTTAAGCTCTTCTTCGTTCAATTCAACTGTTGCATCACTATCAGAGCCTTCATCATCCGTCATAATCTCTGTTTTCTCTGAGTCGTAATCCTCATTGCCATCAATCTGGACATCTTTCTTCAGTTTCTTTCTTAGAGGCTCGCTCTTCTCTACCCTCTCAAATTCCTTCTCGTATATGTGTTTACAGGTGAGAGCATGTTCATAAAGCTCTTGCTTTAACACTGCATCAGTTCCAACTTTCTCCTTGTATTTTTGTAGCTCCCGTACCACTCGAGGAACAAATTTCCAATCTCCAACAACACGATCAACCTCCTAGAAAATAGTCAACCGAAAAAGAATATGACACGAAAAACGAGAAACATGATAACAAAAAAATTTGTCCTGAAAGTCAACGGTGGGTATGTTACATTAACAGACAAAGTTGGAGTTTTATAGCGTGAAGTAAGACAGACAGCCTACAGGCAATCAGCTGAATGACATGGCTCTGCATTCAAGTGCCATATAGATTTTGGGGGATAACCAGCCTAAATAACCTTGCTCATGAAACCCCCTTCTCTGCGGGAGGTACACCCAGCTGCTGAATTGTGTCAAGGATTTGGAAATCGTAATGTCCCTATAACTTGGTGGCATTCACAAACTCCCCGCTACCAAATGAACAGAGTCACCATGGCCTTTTCATATACATCAGAATCTGTCTGAAGTCTGAATTGGCTTGAATTCCTCGATTAGTATCAAAAGGCAATTACACAGTTAATTATGAACAGGCCAAAAACAACCGTTTTAGTTTATATGTAAACCAAATATCCAATGACCTTCTGTCCAGTCCTTGTTTTTTAAATATAATTTTTGGGTATCTCTACCTTTTCTGAAATCTCTTCTCAACTCTTTGGCAGCATCTAACATAGATCAATCAAAACTAATTTTATTATAAACCAATTTAGAAAAATCCTTTTTGAAAAAGATTTGGTACCAGCACATAATCCGACAACCCTCCCACCCAGTAAACAATATCAAGCTTCCAATCCAACACCCCCCCCCCCCCCCCCCCCCCCCCCCCCCCCCCCCCCCCCCCTCCAACACACACACACGAAAGAGCAGTCTCATTAGGGACATAAGGTTCCACTTGACCAGAAAATAAATTTTACAGAATTTGACATGGAAACTGGAAAGCAATATTTTTTTATGCAAAAGGACAAAAATGGATACCTGGTTTTCCTTGAAAGCATCTATAACATCCTGAAGACAAGCAATAATTCCACCTGCCGCAATCTTCTCTACTTCACTTGCCTCTGGCTGCAGTTAGGAAAAGGATGAAGGAGAATAAAAACACTTTCTCATAAAACAACATTAGCCAAAAGGAAAGAAGAAGCTGTTACATGTTAACTGGCAGGATAGAGTCAAAGGTAAAGTGGTACTGGCATAAGCCACAGAACCAAGATTGGAAATAAAAGTGCCAACTGCACATGCCAAGAACAGGAGTGAACCTAGAGGCCAGAGCTGCTTTTGGTAAAAGGACTACTAAATAGATGAATCAAATATGGTAGCATAAGCAAGCTGGAGGACTTTGTGAATGTATAAAAAGATATTACTTAAGTGCTAACTAATGTAAATCATCATAATGGCATTTTGCAGTTGGTAGAAGCCAAAAAACTTGAGCTTCTTATGTTGTAACTTCAAACAGTGGCAGAGCGAGTGGCCAAGAAAAGTTTACAAAGGGACCCATTATATTTGGGCCAAACCAACATCTTTGACAATTTAGCATGTAAATTTTTGTTTTCCAAAAGGGCAGCCATGGCAGCACGCCCCCATACACTCCCAAACAACCCCCCCCCCCCCCCCCCCCCCCCCCCCCCCCCCCCCCCCCCCCCCCCCCCCCTCTTACCCCTTACATTTCAACTGAACAGTGGCTGGGCCTGGGAAAAGAAATTTTCTATAAGTTAAAATGCAACAAACCAATGCCCATTTCCCACATTTGAACACAGCATGCAGATACTTGTCATCAACAAACTAAAATCACAAATTTAGGAATGTGAAGCCCATTGGCTTTTTACTCTTCGCAAGGGGAAACAAAATTCAGAACATTGCTTAGTCCTGGAGCTAAATGTAACAAACACAGGTATGAGAACATTAAGCAATACTAACAGCTTCTACTATTATTATTATATTATTATCAACAATTTTTTAGACAATAAGCCATTAGCCGACCTGCAAGCATAGCTTATGTCCATCAACAAGGCTTCATGAGACATATGATGATGCTTCTGACGAGATAGATTAGAGAAAAGCTCATGAACCATAGTGAGCTTCCTAACCAAAATATCTTGAGTAACAAGAAGAGCTCTGTCCAACTGAATAGGGGCCCAGACCTAAGATCAGAACTTCAAGTTGAAGGTCACAAGTTTAATACTTTGTTGTGGCTCTCGGTATAATGTAGTTAACCCTACACACACACACACAGAGAGAGAGAGAGAGAGAGAAGGGGGTGGAGAGAGATCTGATTAACTAGAATACACGGGAGCAGCAAGATCTAGATAGTGACTGAACTGCAGAAGATTTATATAAAACAATAGAAGATAGCAGGGTAGCACACTACTAACAGGCTCTAAACTATGCCCCACAACTCACTGTCTCTTCTTGATTTTGCAGCCATGATATAGTATCCTTCAGATCTTCAAAAGCCAATTCCTTCACTTTTGAGGAAGCAATGAAATCCTTTCTAGAAGTTTCACCCTGCATAATTTCCAGAAAATACAGGAAGAAAAATCAAGAGAGGGAAAAAGGAAAAAAAAACTGCATTTGATCATAATGGAAGATTTAAGTCAAGATGGACCAAAATAAGTGCAAATAAAAAAATAAACCTGGCTGTGTGCATTTGCATGTGTGTGTGAATGTGTATCTGTAGATGACTTGGTGCAGAAAAGTGCATAATTAGTTGAAAGAACCAAGTGATAATCCTTTTTGGTGACAAAGAACATTATTAACAGATTCAGAATCAAGACTTCGTGCATATTCTCTTACCAAGGACAATGACAGAATACTGTTCAGAGTTGTTCCGTGCAGCCAAGGGAGAGGAGAAAAGAGAACGAGAGAGAGAGAGAGAGAGAACTCTAAAATCGTATTAACTAAAGCTGCCCCAATCTCAAGTTAAATGAGAATTAGGGTAAAGTACCAAATTACAAAAGAGGTCCATAAATAAAACCCTTATTTATAAAGAGCTGTTCCTAAACTCTTAAATATTCTAAAATACCACCTAACACATTATTCAACACTCCCCCTCAAGCTGGAGCATAGATATTAATCATGCTCAGCTTGTCACAACATCTAGAAAATTCTGCAATAGGCAAGGCTTTGGTAAAGATATCAGCGGCTTGATCTTCAGAGGCTACATGTATAGTTGAGATAATTCCCTCTTGAACCATATCGCGAATGTAGTGGCAATCTACTTCGATGTGCTTTGTCCTCTCATGAAATACTGGATTATTGGCAATATAGG